>JACCIX010000957.1:0-37654 GCA_025506515.1 Flaveria trinervia | reverse complement strand
TTAGTCCTCCTTAGGTATTTTAGAATGTTCTTGACAGCCATCCAATGACTATCACCAGGATTTTGCTGGTATCTACTTGTCATGCTTAAAGCGCATGACACGTCCGGTCTAGTGCATATCATTGCATACATGATGGATCCTATAGCAGATGCATATGGGATTGCCTTCATCCTATTTGCTCCTCCTTGGAGCTTGGGCATTGAGTTGTACTCAATATTGTCCCTCTTTGAATAGGTACAGTACCTTTCTTAGAGTTTTCCATCTGAACCTTTTCAAGATTTTGTCAATGTATGCACTTTGATTCAAACCAATCAGCCGCCTAGATCTATCTCTATAGATCTTTATTCCCAGAATATAGGTGGCTTCACCAAGATCCTTAATGGAAAAACAACTTCCAAGCCAGGTTTTTACACCTTCCAAGGTGGAAACGTCATTTCCAAATAGTAGTATGTCATCAAACCTACAATACTAGGAAGGTATTGTGCTCCCACTAGCCTTCTTATACACACAAGCCTCATCAGCGTTTTTGATGAAGCCAATTTCTTTACTTCATCATCAAAACGGTGATTCCAACTTCTCGATGCTTGTTTCAATCCATAGATTGATTTCTTTAACTTGCATACTTTGTTAGGATGTTTTGGATCAATAAAACCTTCAGGCTGAACCACATAGACATCTTCCTCAAGATATCCATTTAGGAAGCGGTTTTAACATCCATTTTCCAAATCTCATAATCATAATGAGCCGCTATGGCAAACAATATCCTTATAGACTTAAGCATTGCAACAGGTGAAAAAGTTTCATCATAATCAACTCCTGAGTTTGAGTGAAACCCTTTGCTACAAGTCTAGCTTTGTAAGTATCCAAGTTTCCATGCATCGGTTTTTTCCTTTTGAAAACCCACTTACTTCCAACTACTTTGGATTAGGAGGTGGCACAACAAGTTCCCAAACTTGATTGTCATACATGGATTGCATCTCAACGTTCATGGCTTCAAGCCATTTGTCACAATCCAAATTGGACACTGCATCATGATATGTGGTCGGTTCATCTGAATCTATCACATAGCATCCACCATGAAAAATCCGTATCTTTCAGGTGGATTACTAGCTCTACCACTTCTGCGAACGTTTTGTGTGTATTGATCAACCGCTTGATCATCCTCAACATCCTCATGTTGAGTGCTAGTTTCAACCAAACGTGCATCGGGCTGTGGTTCTTGAACCTCTTCAAGATCCACAGTTCTACTGCTAGTTCCTTCCATAAGGAACTTGGCTTCTAAGAACTCACCCTTTCTGGCAACAAACACCTTTTGTTCCAGTGGATCATAGAAATAATATCCCATAGAATCTCTAGGATATCCAACAAAATGCACTTGGTGGATCGGACATCTAATTTGTTTGGGGTGGGAGTCTTAACATAAGCCTCACAACCCCAAACCCTTAAATATGATAGGGATGGAACTCTTCCATGCCATATTTCAAAAGGTGTCCTTTCCACCCTTTTGGTTGGGGCCATATTCAGAATACGGGCCGCGGAGAGCAAAGCGAAACCCCAAAATGATAGAGGCAATGTGCTTCTAGCCATCATAGATCGAACCATATCCAATAAGGTTCGATTCCTCCTCTCAGACACACCATTATGTTGCGGTGTTCCAGGCGGAGTGAGTTGTGAGACGATCCCACAACTCCTAAGATGATCTTGAAAAACATCACTTAAGTATTCACCACCTCTATCAGTGCGGAGAACTTTAATTGATTTGTCGAGTTGATTTTCTACTTCATTCTTGAAGATTTTGAACATTTCAAAAGCTTCATCTTTGTGTCTTAACAAATACACATACCCATAGCGACTATAATCGTCGGTAAAGGTAATGAAGTATCTTTCACCATTCCTAGTCATTGGCTTAAAACCACATACATCCGAATGTATGATACCTAATAAATCTTTTGCCCTTTTGTTAGTTCCACTAAAGGGTGCCTTAGTCATTTTTCCTTGTAAACAAGATTCACATACATAAAATGAATCACATTCATTTGTTTTTAAAAGACCATTCTTTTGAAGTGTTTGTATGCGTTTCTTGTTTATATGACCAAGACGACAATGCCAAAGGTAGGTATCACTCAAATCCAATTTAAGTTTTTTGTGGTTGCTTGGTATATTGAGCTATCATATGTTGCGTTTTCATGAACCAATTCATAAATGCCATTACAAGGTATATCTTTAAAATAAAATACATGATTTAAGAAACGTGAATATCATTGTCAACAACTTGAAATCATAATCATATTGTCTTAAACGGGAAACAGAAATTATGTTCCTAGTCAAACTAGGAGCATATAATACATTACACAAAATAACCTCCAAACCATTTGGAAGTTTCAAAATGTAGTCTCCTTGGGCTTCCACGTGAACTTTTGCACCATTGCCCATGAAGAGACTTATTTCCCCTTTCTCATAATGCTCATTTCTTTTGAACCCCTGCAACAAATTGCAAATGTGAGTTCCACATCCGGTATCTAATACCCATGTGTTAGAAGAAATAACATTTAGTTCTATATGTATCATGTACGTTATACCTGAGGTTTGCCCCGCATCCCTCTTTTCTCTCAACTCTTGAGATAGACTGGACAATTTCTCATCCAATGCCCTATCTCACCACATTTGAAGCATGGGTCGTTCACAGCAACCTTTTGCTTCTTCTCCTTGGCTTTGGAGGTTCCGCCCTAACAATCATCTTCCCCTTGCCCCCAACGTGCCCCTTTCCTTTGGCAACATTTGCCTTAGGAAGGTGTAGAGGCCTCTTCCTTCTCCCACCTTCGTTAATGGTGAGAACGGGTAAACCCTCTTACCCATTCCCGCCTCAGCTGATTTGAGCATTGAATGAAGTTCATTTATGCTCTTATCCCATCCGTTCATGTTGTAATTCATGACGAATGCCTCAAACCTTTTAGTTAGGCCATTAAGGATCAAATCCGTGGCCAACTCTTTTGAGACAGGACAATTCAGCCTTTGAAGGCGGTCGATGTGGCTTTTCATCTTAAGAACATAAGATGAAACTGATTGGGATTCCTCCATCCGACATGCATGAAGCGCTCGAACCGTTTCAAAGCGCTCCACTCTAGCTTGTTGCTGGAACGTTTCCCGCATTGAGTGATCATGTCATAGGCTCCATGGAGCTCATACTCCTTTTGGAGTTCGGGTGTCATACTTGCCAACATAAGGCAAGAGACTTGGATGGAGTCTTCTACATACTTTACCCAATCATTATAGGCTTCCACATCTTCCTCGTTAGGTTCATCGGGGATGGGATCATCAAGGATGTAGGCCCGCTTTTCTTGCTTGAGAACAATTCTCAAGTTGCGGTACCAGTCCATGAAGTTGTTAGGCGTTAGACGATCCCTTTGAAGGATCGCCCTAAGAGATTGGTTGTTTTGGTTTGGTACATCGTTATTAGCGTTGTGGTTGTCGGTCATCTACAAGATATTAGAAAGTCCATTTTAGTAATCGGTGATATTATTATATTTCATTTATTAATACCCTTTATGTCTCATAGACTTATTAATAAATAAAATTTTAGAATCCAACGTTGTATTTAAATATTGGTTAGGTGACCTTTATCCCTTTATTTAAATAAACAAGGTAGTCATAAATGACAATTGCAACCTATTGCAACTTCTAGTGGTATGGGATCGTTTGAACATCATATGTTTATCACGGCATGTTTATCCCATCAACACCTTTTATAAAACATATTTTAGGTGATCCATTCAATATATTTACAAATCAAGTCGTCCTACTTACACACACGTGTGAGTTTACTATATAAGTGGTTAGGTGACCTTTATCCCACAAACATGGTATTCTCACCTCAAATTTCAAGTTCCCTCAAGGTGGTTAGGTGACCTTTATCCCACTAAGAGTTTGCAAGTAACCTAAGTGTTGTGTAAAAGGATGGTGTTTTACTTGTTTTTCAAAAGGAATATATAATTCCACAATTCTTGTTTAGAAAAGTCTATGTACCATATGATTGTATGCATTCAACCATATGGTACCCTATTGGTTCTCTTAAATAAAACCCATTTTATTTTGCAAAACCATTAACACCTTTTATAGAACCATTCTATTTTGCTTAATGATTTGAGAACCAATAACTTGTTTATAGTTTTTATAGGTTGATGGTTTGTTAATCACATCCAAATATTCAAAACAAACATCATCATATGCATTCAACCAAACATAAACAAAACATTCAAATATGCATAACAAAGCATACTAAGTTGAGCACACTTGTTTAGCCAAAACAAGTGTGTCAAATGGTCTTGTCCTAAGGGTTAAGAACATGACATATGGTTGACCCAAAAGGACTCCCACTTGAATCCAAAACTTCAAGCATCCTCTTTGTCCATATCTTTTCTCAAGTCTTGATCTTGAGCTTCCTTACAAGATATGTATCCTAATACATTTACTAGAAAGATAACTCCTAATCTATTTATTACAAACCATGTGAATAAATAAATTACAAGACTAGACTGAAACAATTAAATTATTACATGCCCAATGAATTAACATGACAATGAATCATTCAATCAATCAATCCAAGTGGTCAAGCTTTGTTATGCATAATCAAACAACATATCCAAACATACATAAGAATCGTTTTTGGCAGCCCCTTAAACCCATGTTTTTGGCCAACATAAACCAAGAACAAAGGGTTTAGCCCAAGCAAACATTATCTTATTAACTAGAGTTTTAAAGATCCTAATGTGCATAATATAGCATCTTAAAAACATCAAAAGGGGGCACTAAAACAGCCCCTTAAACCCACGGTTTTTGGGCTGCCCAAAAGAAAAACAAAGTGAATACAGTATGCATATGTTAAGTGGCTCTTGATGCCATTTGTGGGTTTTTAACATGTTTATCAAAGCTTCATACAACTTGATTTATATGAAAACGCAGCGGAATTATATTTTAAAACATGTTAATAGGATGATTATTAAACCTATTTTAATAAGAACCCCAAAGCCATGGATCATTTATACAAAATGCATATAACAAGATGAACAAAAGATGGTGAAACTACAACCTTTGTAGCTGTAAAATCCGAGATTTAAGGATGAAAAGATGTTTCTTGAGGCTGAAACTTCAAGGTAGAAGTTCTCAAGATGGCATACCCCAAGCCTACCAATAAATCACCTTGAATGCTAGGATCCTTGACACCAATTTCCAGCTTCAAAACCCTTTTCTTGGCTGGAAATCTTCTTCTTTTCTGCCCCAAAACCGTGAGATTAGAGGAGAAAGTAGAGAGAGAGAACTTTTGTGTGGTTATCTTGGATGTGAAAGAATGAATGAGTATTCAAGTGTCCAAGACTTGCATGTCTTGGAACTAATAAAATGGTGTAACCAAGACCAAGGGGCGGCCTAATGGGTCCCATTTGGTTTTTTTTTTACTCAATTCAAATTGTTTAAAAATTATATAAACACATCCCTAGTTTTATAAAATTAAAACCATTTTAATTTTATATCACTAACACACCATATTATTTGCCATTGCTTAATTAATTAAGTAATGTACAAATAATAGTTTATGAACAAATATATATATATATATTATGATGTTCATTAACAAAAGTAATAATCTAGAAAATCCAATTTCTAAATTGGTGTCATTATTTATTTGTATGATCTAATCAACAAATAAATAATCTTTTGGTGATAGTACGGCTTGTTATTGGGTATGACCCGACTTGGATCATATCACACTAGCCACATCAATTTAATATGAATCTTGGGCAGAACAATTCCTTCAATCTCCCACTTGCACATGATTCATAGAAGATTGATGCAAGCAGCAAATAACGCCTAGCAACGGTTTGCTACCCCTAATGCATATGACTAAGTGCCATTCAATAACATTATCCCTTTTCAAGTACTTTACTTGAATATGTTTTAGGTGAATCAATCATTTTTCCTTTTGTTGCAGATGTCATGCTAAATCCTAGAGACACAGAGTTGTCATTCTCTGATGATTTAACTTTAGCAGACCTTAGACATCTAACTCTCAACGAATAAGAGGAACAAATTCCATCTTGACTACATACGTCTCTCACAATCACCTCATGTCATACCTGAATTTAGCCTTATGTACTGCCCATATTTCAGAACTGCAAAGAACTAAGTCAAAGTACAATACTTGGTGAATATCAAGACCCAATATGTATCTCAGGTCTGAGGATAGAATGATATTCGCCTTTACTCAATATCTCTTATGACTAATCACAATGATCCATGCAGAAATAATTGAGTGCGGGTCAGTCCAATATCTATATCCCATAGATATCAATGAACCTTGGTAGCAACCTTTTGCTCTATATTCATACCTTATGAATATCAACCAATCCAAGTCCATTATAGTCTTACATTCATAATTATTCCCACAAGTATGATCGACTACGGACGTTTAGAATAACTTATTTATTCACGGATTTAAACATGCTAAAATATAAGAATAAATGTAAATTATAACCATATGATTAAGTCAAATAACATAAGTTCCAATATCCAAATACAAAGTACAACATTAAACCCAGTCACTAGAATATCTAAGTCCCATGGCACAAGCATGACCTTCATGCTTTGCCTTTTCAAGGAGCTTTGTGAGTGGATCCGCAATGTTTTTATCAGTGTGGACTTTGCGAATACATATCTTTCCTTTTTCAACTTCATCCCTTATGTAGTTGAATCTCCGTTCAATGTGCCGAGTCTTTTGATGAGCACGAGGTTCCTTGATTTGAGCAATCGCACCCTCGTTGTCACAAAAGATCTCTAAGGGATCCTGAATGGAAGGGACTACCCCTAGGTCGGCTATGAATTTCTTCAGCCATGCAGCTTCCTGTGCTGCCATTGAAGCGGCGACATATTCTGACTCTGTAGTGGACAATGCTACAACTTCTTGCTTTGAGCTTTTCCAAGAAATAGCTCCGCCATTCAGAATAAAGATGTACCCTGATTGAGATCGTGAATCATCTCGATCGGTTTGGAAACTCGCATCCGTGTAACCTTTTACAACGAGTTCCTCTTCACCAGACCCGTAGATCAAGAACATGTCCTTAGTCCTCCTTAGGTATTTTAGAATGTTCTTGACAGCCATCCAATGACTATCACCAGGATTTTGCTGGTATCTACTTGTCATGCTTAAAGCGCATGACACGTCCGGTCTAGTGCATATCATTGCATACATGATGGATCCTATAGCAGATGCATATGGGATTGCCTTCATCCTATTTTGCTCCTCCTTGGAGCTTGGGCATTGAGTTGTACTCAATATTGTCCCTCTTTGAATAGGTACAGTACCTTTCTTAGAGTTTTCCATCTTGAACCTTTTCAAGATTTTGTCAATGTATGCACTTTGATTCAAACCAATCAGCCGCCTAGATCTATCTCTATAGATCTTTATTCCCAGAATATAGGTGGCTTCACCAAGATCCTTAATGGAAAAACAACTTCCAAGCCAGGTTTTTACACCTTCCAAGGTTGGAACGTCATTTCCAAATAGTAGTATGTCATCAACATACAATACTAGGAAGGTTATTGTGCTCCCACTAGCCTTCTTATACACACAAGCCTCATCAGCGTTTTTGATGAAGCCAATTTCTTTACTTCATCATCAAAACGGTGATTCCAACTTCTCGATGCTTGTTTCAATCCATAGATTGATTTCTTTAACTTGCATACTTTGTTAGGATGTTTTGGATCATAAAACCTTCAGGCTGAACCATATAGACATCTTCCTCAAGATATCCATTTAGGAAAGCGGTTTTAACATCCATTTGCCAAATCTCATAATCATAATGAGCCGCTATGGCAAACAATATCCTTATAGACTTAAGCATTGCAACAGGTGAAAAGTTTCATCATAATCAACTCCTTGAGTTTGAGTGAAACCCTTTGCTACAAGTCTAGCTTTGTAAGTATCCAAGTTTCCATGCATATCGGTTTTCCTTTTGAAAACCACTTACTTCCAACTACTTTGGAATTAGGAGGTGGCACAACAAGTTCCCAAACTTGATTGTCATACATGGATTGCATCTCAACGTTCATGGCTTCAAGCCATTTGTCACAATCCAAATTGGACACTGCATCATGATATGTGGTCGGTTCATCTGAATCTATCACATAGCATCCATCCATGAAAAATCCGTATCTTTCAGGTGGATTACTAGCTCTACCACTTCTGCGAACGTTTTGTGTGTATTGATCAACCGCTTGATCATCCTCAACATCCTCATGTTGAGTGCTAGTTTCAACCAAACGTGCATCGGGCTGTGGTTCTTGAACCTCTTCAAGATCCACAGTTCTACTGCTAGTTCCTTCCATAAGGAACTTGGCTTCTAAGAACTCACCCTTTCTGGCAACAAACACCTTTGTTCCAGTGGATCATAGAAATAATATCCCATAGAATCTCTAGGATATCCAACAAAAATGCACTTGGTGGATCGGACATCTAATTTGTTTGGGGTGGGAGTCTTAACATAAGCCTCACAACCCCAAACCCTTAAATATGATAGGGATGGAACTCTTCCATGCCATATTTCAAAAGGTGTCCTTTCCACCCTTTTGGTTGGGGCCATATTCAGAATACGGGCCGCGGAGAGCAAAGCGAAACCCCAAAATGATAGAGGCAATGTGCTTCTAGCCATCATAGATCGAACCATATCCAATAAGGTTCGATTCCTCCTCTCAGACACACCATTATGTTGCGGTGTTCCAGGCGGAGTGAGTTGTGAGACGATCCCACAACTCCTAAGATGATCTTGAAAAACATCACTTAAGTATTCACCACCTCTATCAGTGCGGAGAACTTTAATTGATTTGTCGAGTTGATTTTCTACTTCATTCTTGAAGATTTTGAACATTTCAAAAGCTTCATCTTTGTGTCTTAACAAATACATACCCATAGCGACTATAATCGTCGGTAAAGGTAATGAAGTATCTTTCACCATTCCTAGTCATTGGCTTAAAAGGACCACATACATCCGAATGTATGATACCTAATAAATCTTTTGCCCTTTTGTTAGTTCCACTAAAGGGTGCCTTAGTCATTTTTCCTTGTAAACAAGATTCACATACATAAAATGAATCACATTCATTTGTTTTTAAAAGACCATTCTTTTGAAGTGTTTGTATGCGTTTCTTGTTTATATGACCAAGACGACAATGCCAAAGGTAGGTATCACTCAAATCCAATTTAAGTTTTTTGGTGGTTGCTTGGTATATTGAGCTATCATATGTTGCGTTTTCATGAACCAATTCATAAATGCCATTACAAGGTATATCTTTAAAATAAAATACATGATTTAAAGAAACGTGAATATCATTGTCAACAAACTTGAAATCATAATCATATTGTCTTAAACGGGAAACAGAAATTATGTTCCTAGTCAAACTAGGAGCATATAATACATTACACAAATACCTCCAAACCATTTGGAAGTTTCAAAATGTAGTCTCCTTGGGCTTCCACGTGAACTTTTGCACCATTGCCCATGAAGAGACTTATTTCCCCTTTCTCATAATGCTCATTTCTTTTGAACCCCTGCAACAAATTGCAAATGTGAGTTCCACATCCGGTATCTAATACCCATGTGTTAGAAGAAATAACATTTAGTTCTATATGTATCATGTACGTTATACCTGAGGTTTGCCCCGCATCCCTCTTTTCTCTCAACTCTTTGAGATAGACTGGACAATTTCTCATCCAATGCCCTATCTCACCACATTTGAAGCATGGGTCGTTCACAGCAACCTTTTGCTTCTTCTCCTTGGGCTTTGGAGGTTCCGCCCTAACAATCATCTTCCCCTTGCCCCCAACGTGCCCCTTTCCTTTGGCAACATTTGCCTTAGGAGGTGTAGAGGCCTCTTCCTTCTCCCACCTTCGTTAATGGTGAGAACGGGTAAAACCCTCTTACCCATTCCCGCCTCAGCTGATTTGAGCATTGAATGAAGTTCATTTATGCTCTTATCCCATCCGTTCATGTTGTAATTCATGACGAATGCCTCAAACCTTTTAGTTAGGCCATTAAGGATCAAATCCGTGGCCAACTCTTTTGAGACAGGACAATTCAGCCTTTGAAGGCGGTCGATGTGGCTTTTCATCTTAAGAACATAAGATGAAACTGATTGGGATTCCTCCATCCGACATGCATGAAGCGCTCGAACCGTTTCAAAGCGCTCCACTCTAGCTTGTTGCTGGAACGTTTCCCGCAATTGAGTGATCATGTCATAGGCTCCATGGAGCTCATACTCCTTTTGGAGTTCGGGTGTCATACTTGCCAACATAAGGCAAGAGACTTGGATGGAGTCTTCTACATACTTTACCCAATCATTATAGGCTTCCACATCTTCCTCGTTAGGTTCATCGGGGATGGGATCATCAAGGATGTAGGCCCGCTTTTCTTGCTTGAGAACAATTCTCAAGTTGCGGTACCAGTCCATGAAGTTGTTAGGCGTTAGACGATCCCTTTGAAGGATCGCCCTAAGAGATTTTGTTTTTGGTTTGGTACATCGTTATTAGCGTTGGGTTGTCGGCATCTACAAGATATTAGAAAGTCCATTTTAGTAATCGGTGATATATTATATTTCATTTATTAATACCCTTTATGTCTCATAGACTTATTAATAAATAAATTTTAGAATCCAACGTTGTATTTAAATATTGGTTAGGTGACCTTTATCCCTTTATTTAAATAAACAAGGTAGTCATAATGACAATTGCAACCTATTGCAACTTCTAGTGGTATGGGATCGTTTGAACATCATATGTTTATCACGGCATGTTTATCCCATCAACACCTTTTATAAAACATATTTTAGGTGATCCATTCAATATATTTTACAAATCAAGTCGTCCTACTTACACACACGTGTGAGTTTACTATATAAGTGGTTAGGTGACCTTTATCCCACAAACATGGTATTCTCACCTCAAATTCAAGTTCCCTCAAGGTGGTTAGGTGACCTTTATCCCACTAAGAGTTTGCAAGTAACCTAAGTGTTGTGTAAAAGGATGGTGTTTAACTTGTTTTCAAAAGGAATATAAATTCCACAATTCTTGTTTAGAAAAGTCTATGTACCATATGATTGTATGCATTCAACCATATGGTACCCTATTGGTTCTCTTAAATAAAACCCATTTTATTTTGCAAAAACCATTAACACCTTTTATAGAACCATTCTATTTTGCTTAATGATTTGAGAACCAATAACTTGTTTATAGTTTTTATAGGTGATGGTTTGTTAATCACATCCAAATATCAAAACAAACATCATCATATGCATTCAACCAAACATAAACAAAACATTCAAATATGCATAACAAAGCATACTAAGTTGAGCACACTTGTTTAGCCAAAACAAGTGTGTCAAATGGTCTTGTCCTAAGGGTTAAGAACATGACATATGGTTGACCCAAAAGGACTCCCACTTGAATCCAAAACTTCAAGCATCCTCTTTGTCCATCTTTTCTTCAAGTCTTGATCTTGAGCTTCCTTACAAGATATGTATCCTAATACATTTTACTAGTAAAGATAAACTCCTAATCTATTTATTACAAACCATGTGAATATAATTACAAGACTAGACTTGAAACAAATTAAATTATTACATGCCAAATGATATAAACATGACAATGATCTTCAATCATCAATCCAAGTGGTCAAGGCTTTGTTATGCATAATCAACAAACAACATATCCAACATACATAAGAAGTCGATTTTTGGCAGCCCCTTAAAACCCATGTTTTTGGCCAACATAACCAAGAACAAAAGGGTTAGCCCAGCAAACAATTATCTTATAAACTAGAGTTTTAAAGATCCTAATGTGCATAATATAGCATCTTTAAAACTCAAAGGGGCACTAAACAGCCCCTTAAACCACGGTTTTGGGCTGCCCAAAAGAAAAAACAAAGTGAAAACATGTATGCATATGTAAGTGGCTCTTGATGCCATTTGTGGGGTTTTAACATGTTTATCAAAGCTTCATACAACTTGATTTATATGAAAACGCAGCGGAATTATATTTTAAAACATGTTAATAGGATGATTATTAAACCTATTTTAATAAGAACCCCAAAGCCATGGATCATTTATACAAAATGCATATAACAAGATGAACAAAAGATGGTGAAACTACAACCTTTGTAGCTGTAAAATCCGAGATTTAAAGGATGAAAAGATGTGTTCTTGAGGCTGAAACTTCAAGGTAGAAGTTCTCAAGATGGCATACCCCAAGCCTACCATAAATCACCTTGAATGCTAGGATCCTTGACACCAATTTCCAGCTTCAAAACCCTTTTCTTGGCTGGAAAATCTTCTTCTTTTCTGCCCCAAAACCGTGAGATTAGAGGAGAAAGTAGAGAGAGAGAACTTTTGTGTGTGTTATCTTGGATGTGAAAGAATGAATGAGTATTCAAGTGTCCAAGACTTGCATGTCTTGGAACTAATAAAATGGTGTAACCAAGACCAAGGGGGCGGCCTTAATGGGTCCCATTTGGTTTTTTTTTACTCAATTCAAATTTGTTTAAAAATTATATAAACACATCCCTATTTTATAAAATTAAAACCATTTAATTTTATATCACTAACACACACATATTATTTGCCATTGCTTAATTAATTAAGTAATGTACAAATATATTTTATGAACAAATATATATATATATATATTATGATGTTCATTAACAAAAGTAATAATCTAGAAAATCCAATTTCTAAATTGGTGTCATTATTTATTTGTATGATCTAATCAACAAATAAATAATCTTTTGGTGATAGTACGGCTTGTTATTGGGTATGACCCGACTTGGATCATATCACACTAGCCACATCAATTTAATATGAATCTTGGGCAGAACAATTCCTCAATCTCCCACTTGCACATGATTCATAGAAGATTGATGCAAGCAGCAAATAACGCCTAGCAACGGTTTGCTACCCCTAATGCATATGACTAAGTGCCATTCAATAACATTATCCCTTTTCAAGTACTTTACTTGATATGTTTTAGGTGAATCAATCATTTTTCCTTTTGTTGCAGATGTCATGCTAAATCCTAGAGACACAGAGTTGTCATTCTCTGATGATTTAACTTTAACAGGCCTTAGACATCTAACTCTCAACGAATAAGAGGAACAAATTCCATCTTGACTACATACGTCTCTCACAATCACCTCATGTCATACCTGAATTTAGCCTTATGTACTGCCCATATTTCAGAACAGCAAAGAACTAAGTCAAAGTACAATACTTGGTGAATATCAAGACCCAATATGTATCTCAGGTCTGAGGATAGAATGATATTCGCCTTTACTCAATATCTCTTATGACTAATCACAATGATCCATGCAGAAATAATTGAGTGCGGGTCAGTCCAATATCTATATCCCATAGATATCAATGAACCTTGGTAGCAACCTTTTGCTCTATATTCATACCTTATGAATATCAACCAATCCAAGTCCATTATAGTCTTACATTCATAATTGTTCCCACAAGTATGATCGACTACGGACGTTTAGAATAACTTATTTATTCACGGATTTAAACATGCTAAAATATAAGAATAAATGTAAATTATACCATATGATTAAGTCAAATAACATAAGTTCCAATATCCAAATACAAAGTACAACATTAACCCCACTAGAATATCTAAGTCCCATGGCACAAGCATGACCTTCATGCTTTGCCTTTTCAAGGAGCTTTGTGAGTGGATCCGCAATGTTTTTATCAGTGTGGACTTTGCGAATACATATCTTTCCTTTTTCAACTTCATCCCTTATGTAGTTGAATCTCCGTTCAATGTGCCGAGTCTTTTGATGAGCACGAGGTTCCTTGATTTGAGCAATCGCACCCTCGTTGTCACAAAAGATCTCTAAGGGATCCTGAATGGAAGGGACTACCCCTAGGTCGGCTATGAATTTCTTCAGCCATGCAGCTTCCTGTGCTGCCATTGAAGCGGCGACATATTCTGACTCTGTAGTGGACAATGCTACGACTTCTTGCTTTGAGCTTTTCCAAGAAATAGCTCCCCCATTCAGAATAAAGATGTACCCTGATTGAGATCGTGAATCATCTCGATCGGTTTGGAAACTCGCATCCGTGTAACCTTTTACAACGAGTTCCTCTTCACCAGACCCGTAGATCAAGAACATGTCCTTAGTCCTCCTTAGGTATTTTAGAATGTTCTTGACAGCCATCCAATGACTATCACCAGGATTTTGCTGGTATCTACTTGTCATGCTTAAAGCGCATGACACGTCCGGTCTAGTGCATATCATTGCATACATGATGGATCCTATAGCAGATGCATATGGGATTGCCTTCATCCTATTTTGCTCCTCCTTGGAGCTTGGGCATTGAGTTGTACTCAATATTGTCCCTCTTTGAATAGGTACAGTACCTTTCTTAGAGTTTTCCATCTTGAACCTTTTCAAGATTTTGTCAATGTATGCACTTTGATTCAAACCAATCAGCCGCCTAGATCTATCTCTATAGATCTTTATTCCCAGAATATAGGTGGCTTCACCAAGATCCTTATGGAAAAACAACTTCCAAGCCAGGTTTTTACACCTTCCAAGGTTGGAACGTCATTTCCAAATAGTAGTATGTCATCAACATACAATACTAGGAAGGTTATTGTGCTCCCACTAGCCTTCTTATACACACAAGCCTCATCAGCGTTTTTGATGAAGCCAAATTTCTTTACTTCATCATCAAAACGGTGATTCCAACTTCTCGATGCTTGTTTCAATCCATAGATTGATTTCTTTAACTTGCATACTTTGTTAGGATGTTTTGGATCAACAAAACCTTCAGGCTGAACCATATAGACATCTTCCTCAAGATATCCATTTAGGAAAGCGGTTTTGAACATCCATTTGCCAAATCTCATAATCATAATGAGCCGCTATGGCAAACATATCCTTATAGACTTAAGCATTGCAACAGGTGAAAAAGTTTCATCATAATCAACTCCTTGAGTTTGAGTGAAACCCTTTGCTACAAGTCTAGCTTTGTAAGTATCCAAGTTTCCATGCATATCGGTTTTCCTTTTGAAAACCCACTTACTTCCAACTACTTTGGAATTAGGAGGTGGCACAACAAGTTCCCAAACTTGATTGTCATACATGGATTGCATCTCAACGTTCATGGCTTCAAGCCATTTGTCACAATCCAAATTGGACACTGCATCATGATATGTGGTCGGTTCATCTGAATCTACACATAGCATCCATCCATGAAAAATCCGTATCTTTCAGGTGGATTACTAGCTCTACCACTTCTGCGAACGTTTTGTGTGTATTGATCAACCGCTTGATCATCCTCAACATCCTCATGTTGAGTGCTAGTTTCAACCAAACGTGCATCGGGCTGTGGTTCTTGAACCTCTTCAAGATCCACAGTTCTACTGCTAGTTCCTTCCATAAGGAACTTGGCTTCTAAGAACTCACCCTTTCTGGCAACAAACACCTTTTGTTCCAGTGGATCATAGAAATAATATCCCATAGAATCTCTAGGATATCCAACAAAATGCACTTGGTGGATCGGACATCTAATTTGTTTGGGGTGGGAGTCTTAACATAAGCCTCACAACCCCAAACCCTTAAATATGATAGGGATGGAACTCTTCCATGCCATATTTCAAAAGGTGTCCTTTCCACCCTTTGGTTGGGGCCATATTCAGAATACGGGCCGCGGAGAGCAAAGCGAAACCCCAAAATGATAGAGGCAATGTGCTTCTAGCCATCATAGATCGAACCATATCCAATAAGGTTCGATTCCTCCTCTCAGACACACACATTATGTTGCGGTGTTCCAGGTGGAGTGAGTTGTGAGACGATCCCACAACTCCTAAGATGATCTTGAAAAACATCACTTAGGTATTCACCACCTCTATCAGTGCGGAGAACTTTAATTGATTGTCGAGTTGATTTTCTACTTCATTCTTGAAGATTTTGAACATTTCAAAAGCTTCATCTTTGTGTCTTAATAATACACATACCCATAGCGACTATAATCGTCGGTAAAGGTAATGAAGTATCTTTCACCATTCCTAGTCATTGGCTTAAAAGGACCACATACATCCGAATGTATGATACCTAATAAATCTTTTGCCCTTTGTTAGTTCCACTAAAGGGTGCCTTAGTCATTTTCCTTGTAAACAAGATTCACATACATCAAATGAATCACATTCATTTGTTTTTAAAAGACCATTCTTTTGAAGTGTTTGTATGCGTTTCTTGTTTATATGACCAAGACGACAATGCCAAAGGTAGGTATCACTCAAATCCAATTTGAGTTTTTGGTGGTTGCTTGGTATATTGAGCTATCATATGTTGCGTTTTCATGAACCAATTCATAAATACCATTACAAGGTATAGCTTTAAAATAAAATACATGATTTAAAGAAACATGAATATCATTGTCAACAAACTTGAAATCATAATCATATGTCTTAAACGGGAAACAGAAATTATGTTCCTAGTCAAACTAGGAGCATATAATACATTACACAAAATAACTCCAAACCATTTGGAAGTTTCAAAATGTAGTCTCCTTGGGCTTCCACGTGAACTTTTGCACCATTGCCCATGAAGAGACTTATTTCCCCTTTCTCATAATGCTCATTTCTTTTGAACCCCTGCAACAAATTGCAAATGTGAGTTCCACATCCGGTATCTAATACCCATGTGTTAGAAGAAATAACATTTAGTTCTATATGTATCATGTAAATTATACCTGAGGTTTGCCCCGCATCCCTCTTTTCTCTCAACTCTTTGAGATAGACTGGACAATTTCTCATCCAATGCCCTATCTCACCACATTTGAAGCATGGGTCGTTCACAGCAACCTTTTGCTTCTTCTCCTTGGGCGGAGGTTCCGCCCTAACAACCATCTTCCCCTTGCCCCCAACGTGCCCCTTTCCTTTGGCAACATTTGCCTTAGGAAGGGGTAGAGGCCTCTTCCTTCTCCCACCTTCATTAATGGTGAGAACGGGTAAAACCCTCTTACCCATTCCCGCCTCAGCTGATTTGAGCATTGAATGAAGTTCATTTATGCTCTTGTCCCATCCGTTCATGTTGTAATTCATGACGAATGCCTCAAACCTTTTAGTTAGGCCATTAAGGATCAAATCCGTGGCCAACTCTTTTGAGACAGGACAATTCAGCCTTTGAAGGCGGTCGATGTGGCTTTTCATCTTAAGAACATAAGATGAAACTGATTGGGATTCCTCCATCCGACATGCATGAAGCGCTCGAACCGTTTCAAAGCGCTCCACTCTAGCTTGTTGCTGGAACGTTTCCCGCATTGAGTGATCATGTCATAGGCTCCATGGAGCTCATACTCCTTTTGGAGTTCGGGTGTCATACTTGCCAACATAAGGCAAGAGACTTGGATGGAGTCTTCTACATACTTTACCCAATCATTATAGGCTTCCACATCTTCCTCGTTAGGTTCATCGGGGATGGGATCATCAAGGATGTAGGCCCGCTTTTCTTGCTTGAGAACAATTCTCAAGTTGCGGTACCAATCCATGAAGTTGTTAGGCGTTAGACGATCCCTTTGAAGGATCGCCCTAAGAGATTGGTTGTTTTGGTTTGGTACATCGTTATTAGCGTTGTGGTGTCGGCCATCTACAAGATTTAGAAAGTCCATTTTAGTAATCGGTGATATATTATATTTCATTTATTAATACCCTTTATGTCTCATAGACTTATTAATAAATAAAATTTTAGAATCCAACGTTGTATTTAAATATTGGTTAGGTGACCTTTATCCCTTTATTTAAATAAACAAGGTAGTCATAAATGACAATTGCAACCTATTGCAACTTCTAGTGGTATGGGATCGTTTGAACATCATATGTTTATCACGGCATGTTTATCCCATCAACACCTTTTATAAAACATATTTTAGGTGATCCATTCAATATATTTTACAAATCAAGTCGTCCTACTTACACACACGTGTGAGTTTACTATATAAGTGGTTAGGTGACCTTTATCCCACAAACATGGTATTCTCACCTCAAATTTCAAGTTCCCTCAAGTGGTTAGGTGACCTTTATCCCACTAAGAGTTTGCAAGTAACCTAAGTGTTGTGTAAAAGGATGGTGTTTAACTTGTTTTTCAAAAGGAATATATAATTCCACAATTCTTGTTTAGAAAAGTCTATGTACCATATGATTGTATGCATTCAACCATATGGTACCCTATTGGTTCTCTTAAATAAAACCCATTTTATTTTGCAAAACCATTAACACCTTTTATAGAACCATTCTATTTGCTTAATGATTTGAGAACCAATAACTTGTTTATAGTTTGTATAGGTTGATGGTTTGTTAATCACATCCAAATATTCAAAACAAACATCATCATATGCATTCAACCAAACATAACAAAACATTCAAATATGCATAACAAAGCATACTAAGTTGAGCACACTTGTTTAGCCAAAACAAGTGTGTCAAATGGTCTTGTCCTAAGGGTTAAGAACATGACATATGGTTGACCCAAAAGGACTCCCACTTGAATCCAAAACTTCAAGCATCCTCTTTGTCCATCTTTTCTTCAAGTCTTGATCTTGAGCTTCCTTACAAGATATGTATCCTAATACATTTTACTAGTAAAGATAAACTCCTAATCTATTTATTACAAACCATGTGAATAAATAAATTACAAGACTAGACTTGAAACAAAATTAAATTATTACATGCCCAAATGAATATAACATGACAATGAATCATTCAATCAATCATCCAAGTGGTCAAGGCTTTGTTATGCATAATCAACAAACACATATCCAAACATACATAAGAAGTCGATTTTTGGCAGCCCCTTAAAACCCATGTTTTTGGCCAACATAAACCAAGAACAAAAGGGTTTAGCCCAAGCAAACAATTATCTTATAAACTAGAGTTTTAAAGATCCTAATGTGCATATATAGCATCTTTAAAACATCAAAGGGGGCACTAAAACAGCCCTTAACCCACGGTTTTGGGCTGCCCAAAGAAAAACAAAGTGAAATACATGTATGCATATGTATAAGTGGCTCTTGATGCCATTTGTGGGTTTTAACATGTTTATCAAAGCTTCATACAACTTGATTTATATGAAAAACGCAGCGGAATTATATTTAAAAACATGTTAATAGGATGATTATTAAACCTATTTTAATAAGAACCCCAAAGCCATGGATCATTTATACAAAATGCATATAAAAGATGAACAAAAGATGGTGAAACTACAACCTTTGTAGCTGTAAAATGAGATTTAAAGGATGAAAAGATGTGTTCTTGAGGCTGAAACTTCAAGGTAGAAGTTCTCAAGATGGCATACCCCAAGCCTACCAATAATCACCTTGAATGCTAGGATCCTTGACACCAATTTCCAGCTTCAAAACCCCTTTTCTTGGCTGGAAAATCTTCTTCTTTTCTGCCCCAAAACCGTGAGATTAGAGGAGAAAGTAGAGAGAGAGAACTTTTGTGTGTGTTATCTTGGATGTGAAGAATGAATGAGTATTCAAGTGTCCAAGACTTGCATGTCTTGGAACTAATAAAATGGTGTACCAAGACCAAGGGGGCGGCCTTAATGGGTCCCATTTGGTTTTTTTTTTTTACTCTTCAAATTTGTTTAAAAATTATATAAACACATCCCTAGTTTTATAAAATTAAAACCATTTTAATTTTATATCACTAACACACCATATTATTTGCCATTGCTTAATTAATTAAGTAATGTACAAATAATAGTTTATGAACAAATATATATATATATATATATATTATGATGTTCATTAACAAAAGTAATAATCTAGAAAATCCAATTTCTAAATTGGTGTCATTATTTATTTGTATGATCTAATCAACAAATAAATAATCTTTTGGTGATAGTACGGCTTGTTATTGGGTATGACCCGACTTGGATCATATCACACTAGCCACATCAATTTAATATGAATCTTGGGCAGAACATTCCTTCAATCTCCCACTGCACATGATTCATAGAAGATTGATGCAGCATCAAATTAACGCCTAGCAAACGGTTGCTACCCCTAATGCATATGGACTAAGTGCCCTTCATACCATTATCCCTTTCCAGTACTTTACTTGAATAATGTTTTGGTGAATCATTGGATTTGAAAGATATACTGTTTTTTATTATTTTTTTGTTTGGACAAAATACAACCTGAAATTTCAGTTTATGTTGCATGATATTTCGTGGTTTTTAAGGTGGGGTTTTTCATATTCTTTTGGGATGATATATATCATAGGTTTTTTATTGCATACCCTAGCATTGGCCTTGTGTTTTTTTTGGAATAATGCATTGGTGGTTTGGCTTATTCAATGGGTTGTATTTATTTATTTGGTGCTTAGTATATAGGTTGTAATTTTATTTTTATTATTGGGATGTAATAATAGATTAGGTGAATTTTTCATTTTAATAGATATCATGTATTAGGACTTTATATCTTGTAATATGAAGACATGTGCCTTGGAAGCACAAAGGAAGACACAAAATAAACATGGAGCATTTTGGATGCGGTTTCAAGTGGGAGTTTTTGGAAGCCTTCTATATGTTCTCTTGTTGTAACCTTAGAAAAGACCCTAATGACAACACTTGTGATGGCAAACAATGTTGTCAACGTAAGGCTATGGTTATGCACATATGGTTGGTTCATGTTTATGCTTGGTTGAATGTTTTGTTGTTTGAATGTATGGTTGATATTGTGACATGCGCTACAAACTAATTAACCTACTTAACAAGCTAAATGATGGTTTTAGTCATTAAAGTTAATAAAAGGTTATTAAAATGATTTATGGGTTTTAAGGATTAAAATAGTTTAATCAAAGGACCATAGAGTACCTTGTATTTGAAAGCATGCAAATACAAGTACATAGAGCTTTCTTAACAAGAATTGTGAAATTGTAAAACCCCTTTTGAAAATAAGTTAAACACCCATCCTTTTACACACACTTAAGTTACTTGCAAACTCTTAGTGGATAAAGGTCACCTAACCACTTTGAGGGAACTTGTAACTTGAGGTGAAATACTATGTTTGTGGGATAAAGGTCACCTAACCCTTATGTAGTAAACTCACCGTGTGTGTAAGTAGGACGACTTGATTTATAAAATATTTGAATGGATCACCTAAAATATGTTTTATAAAAGGTTGATGGGATAACATGCGTTGTTAACATAAGATGCTCAAACGATCCCATACCACTAGAAGTGCAATAGGTTGCAATTATCATTCATGATTACCTTGTTTATTTAAACACTGACTTTTATGTGTTTCTAGTTGCAAGGTGATGGTTGTTAAGATGGCACGAGAGGCTACTAGGCTTGTTTTGGATGGCATCCATTTTTGTATAATATTTTGTGATGTAATTCAACAAGTTATTTGTAATCAGTCAATGATGTATTATTTTGCAAACAATTATAATGAAATGAAATGGTTGTTTGAATGTTTCTGCTGTAATGTTTTATCAAAGTTAATGTAAGTATATGTTTTATGTGCAATGATTGACTAGCTTTGAGCATCTCGGGAACGGGGTCTTACAAGTTGGTATCAGAGCCAAAGTTTAAGTGAAACGGGTAACTTTTAAAAAGAAACCTAAACTGAAAATGGGGCAAAGGGAAGGGATGCCAGTCCGAGTAGCTACGTGCCATCAGGTATTTTCTTTAATGATTAACCGGCATTCTATGTGCATGTTATTTGATCTCTATGCCTTTAGTAGATTTAGATACTGATGTAGTCAGGATAGGAAATGCTTGGGGTATGAAGAGTATAGTAAGTGGCTAATCACAATTGGCCACTGTAATTAGGGACTTACTATACTTGACATACACTAAGCTATCCCCTTGAATGACCGTGTTAGTTTTTGCATCTTATAGCGTGTTTAGAGGATGGCTGGTGGTAGATCATCAAAGGCTTCACATGGTGGAGGTCATGGTGAATGTGGTGTTGGACCATGGTTACGAGAGGAAGGCCTAGAGCTAAAGAGCTGGTTCATGAAGAACCCAAGACCCGTCATCGGGAGGTTGGGGATGAAAGTGATAACTCAAGAGCCTTTAGTGAAGGAGGCTATTGTGGAAGAAGTTCACCAGGTCATGCAGACGATCTTACCGTCTGTGGTGACCGAAGTGATAAAGGCTGCACCGGAAGGAGAAAGAAGGGAGAGGAACAGGTCCTCAGGAGGACGGGAGCGATCGGAGACTGAGACGGTTCTCTCCGATGATGAGGAGGAGGAAGAAGAGCCTATGCAGGAGGCGGCATGAGGCTACAACTACGGGGCAATTCAAAGATGCAAACCGCCGACCTTTGTTGGCAATGGCACTGCTGCTGCTGCTCACTGGTGGGTTAGGTAGATAGAGACTGTACTTGATATCAGCAAGTGTCAGGAAGACCAGAAGGTGAAGTTTGCCACCCACTCATTTGTGGACTCGGCTTTGTGATGGTGGGATAATATTGTCCAAGCTGAGGGTAGTCGGGCTATTAAAAGAATAAGGTGGCCTGAGTTGAAGAAATTGGTGATTGAGGAGTTCTGTCCTCATAGGGAAATGGATAAGGTCGAGAGGGAGTTCCTGCAATTGGAGGTGGGAACTTTGACACATCTATAATATACCACCAAGTTCAACGAAATGTCATGGTTGGTACCGGATCAAGTGATGCCTCTGTCACGAAAGACCAAGAGATACATCCAGGGTTGCCGGCGGATATCTGAAGGCACATGACCAAGCACGTTTAGGTCAGCGGTTGATTTGGCAAGAAGATTGTATGATGAGCGTGAAGTGGTGGTGGCTGAGGTGAACAAGAAAGGTGGTGGTGACCGGAATTGGAACGGGAAGCGAGTTAGACGTGGCGGGGCCGCTCCAAGCAACAAAGATACACAGGTGGATGACTAACGTGTGGTCACATCCGGTGCAGGGTCGAGGAGGTGTGCCAAATATAGAAGGGAGCATGTTGGGGAATGTAGAGTGGGATCCAGTGTCTGTTTCCGGTGTGGGGGAACCGGACATGTGACGAAGAACTGCGGGGTAAGGAGGTGTTATACTTGTGGTGAGGAGGGCCATATGAGTGAGGATGTAAGAAGCTGAGGGTAGAAAGTTCCAAAGTAGGGAAGAAGATGGCTGGGACTGAGGGACAGAGGGCGAGAGCCAAAGCGTTCATGATGATGTAGGAGGAGGCTAGGACGGACCCCGATGTTGTGTGAGGTATGTTTTCAATAAACCAAACTCTAGCTTCTGTGTTATTTGATTCTAGTGCTAGTAAAATTTTTATCTCTGCTGCTTTCTGTGCTAAATTGCCTATTAGTATAAGCCTTTCGATGTAGAAACTACCATAGGTAAGACTACCAAGATTTTTGAGATGATAGAAGGTTGCGACGTAGAATTAGAAGGTCATAAGTTTCTTGTTAGACCGTTCGTGATGACCTTAGGCGGGTTTGATGTAGTCCTAGGAATGGATTGGTTGGCGGACTACAAGGCGAACATTCTGTCTCAGAATAAGATGATTCGGTTGACAGCACCTAACAAGAGTTTGGTGACTGTTTATGGTGATCGAGTCACTACGATCCAAAAGTGATTTCGATGACGGTGGAGGGAAAGTGCATGAGGTGTGGATGTAGTGCCAACTTGGCTTATGTTAAGGATATGGATACTCCAACACCACAACTGTTCGATGTACCAGTTGTGTGTGACTTTCCGGGTGTGTTCCCAGAAGATTTACCAGGTGTGCCACCTGACCACGAGATTGAGTTCTAGATTGACTTGAACCAGGTGCCCAACCAGTTGCTAAGGCGCCGTATCGGTTGGCTCCTACTGAGATGAAGGCATTGATGGAGCAATTACAAGAGCTTCTTGATAAGGAGTTCATTAGACGGAGTATCTCTCCTTGGGGTGCCCTAGTCCTGTTTGTGAAGAAGAAAAACGGTAGCATGAGGATGTGTATAGACTACCGTGAGTTGAATAAGCTGACAGTAAAAAATCAGTACCCCTTACCGAGACTTGATGATCTGTTTGATCAGCTCCAAGGTGCTAGTTGGTTCTCAAGGATAGACCTTCGATCTGGTTACCATCAGCTGAAGGTGAAGGAGCAAGATATTCCTTAAACAACTTTTCACATGCATTGTGGACACTACGAGTTTCTCGTTATGTCTTTTAGTTTGACCAACACGCCAGCTGCTTATATGGACTTGATGAATCGAGTGTGTCATCCGATGTTAGGTAAATCAGTGATTGTGTTATTGATGATATCCTGATTTTTTCAAAAAGCGAGAAGGAGCATGCCGATCACATTCGAGAAATGTTAGAGATGTTGAGAAAGGAGAAGTTGTATGCTAAATTCTCTAAGCGCGCATTCTAGTTGCGCGAAGTTTAGTGTTTGGGTCATGTGGTGAATCCCGAGGGAATTATGGTGGACCCGGCGAAGGTGGAGGTGGTGATGTAATGGAAGTCTCCAAAGACGCCATTCGAGATTCGTAGTTTATTGGGTTTGGCGAGCTATTATAGAAGATTCATCCAAGACTTATCCAAGATAACTTCTCTGTTGACTAAGTTGACCCGCAAGGATGTGAAGTTTGTATGGGGTCAAGATCAAGAGAAGGTGTTTGAGGAGTTAAAGGCAAGGTTAACTCAAGCTCATGTCTTGTCATTACCTGAAGAAAGTGAGGATTTGGTGGTTTATTAAGATGCTTCCTACTCAGGCTTGGGATGTGTGTTGATGCAAAGAGGAAAGGTTATTGCCTATGCGAACCGACAGCTGAAGGTTCATGAGGTCAGTTATCCTACTCATGACTTGAAGCTAGCAGCTGTGGTCTTTGTGTTAAAGATTTGGAGGCACTACCTATATGGGACGAAGTGCACCATATTCACTAACCACAAGAGCTTGAAGTACTTTTTCAAGAATAAAGATTTGAACATAAGGCATAAGAGATGGTTGGAGCTCATAAAAGATTATGATTGCGAGATCCATTACCATCCAGGCAAAGCCAACATGGTGGCGGATGCCCTTAGTCAAAAGAAGAGACCCCTGCCGATTCGAGTGAAGGCTTATCAGTTGATTATGACATATGTGTGATGAAACATGTCAAAGAGTTTCAAGATGAGGCGTTGAAAGATATCATCTTAACTCTGAAAGAATAAGAGGTCTAGTCGTGGAGTTGAGTGAAAACACACTAGGTGTTAGAACCCGATTTGGATGAATGTGGATTCCTCGCTTTAGGGATCTACGTGGAAAGATTATGGATGAGGCTCATAAGACTCGATACTTTATTCATCCCGATGCTACGAAGATGTATCAAGACATGAAAAAAGATTATTGGTGGTTGGGTATGAAATGCGATGTAGCGGAGTATGTGAGTAAGTGCCTTACTTGTTTACAATTGAAGGCCGAGCATCAGAAGCCGTATGGGAAGATCTAACCATTGGATATACTAGAGTGGAAGTGGGAGCATATCACCATGGATTTTATTACGAAGCTATTAAAAGATTTGATCTGCCCAAGATTCATATTAAATTGATGTGACTAGTGTGATATGATCCAAGTCGGGTCATACCCAATAACAAGCCAAACAAACACCGAAAGAAAATTTATTTGTTGATAAGATCATACAAATAATAAGTGACACCAATTTAGAAAATTGGATTTTCTAAATTATTGCTTTTGTAGATGAACATTATTATATGTATTAATTTGTTCATGAGGGTTATTTGTTCATTGTTTAAATTAGTTAAAGAATGACAAATAACATATGTATTGTGTTATAAAATTAAAGTGGTTCAATTTTATAAAAGGGTTGATTACTAGTGTATTCCTTTAAAAAGGATTAATTTGAATTTTGGTGAGAAAAAGGGGAGCCATTCGGCCGCCCCTTATGTATGTCTTGGGAATGCCTTTTATTGTTCCAAGCACATGCATTAGCTTCCTAATCAATTCATTTTAACACACACACTCAACCTACACAAGAGACTCTCTCTCTCTCTCTCTCTTTCAAGATTTTCGGATTTGAACAAGAGAAGAAGGATTTTCAGCTTCAAGTTTTGGTTCTTGGCTGAAAAACTTCACTAGGAAGAGAGACTACAACTTGGTGTTCAATCCTAGCAAAGAGAGGTGTTTTGCACGTGCTTGGGGTATCATCTTCTTGAGGATTGCTTGTTGGAATCTAGCCTTCAAGATCATCACCATCCTTCTCATCTTAAAGCTCGGGTTAAGTAGCTACAAAGGTTGTAGTTCCTGATTTTTTGTTGTTTTACATTTGTATGCATTATGTATAAAGATCCATGGCTTGGGGTTATTATAAAATGGGTTTTATAATCAGATCTTAATATGTTTCAAAATATTATTCCGCTGCGTTTTCATATAAATCATGTTGTATGAAGCTTTGATAAACATGTTAAAATCCCAACAGCTATCGCATACCGTGCGAGGGTATGATGCTATATGGGTGATAGTTGATCGTCTGACGAAGAGTGCTTACTTCCTACCGATCCGTGAGACATATTCATCCGAGAGGTTGGCAGATCTGTTCATCAAGGAGATTGTAACTCGTCATGGTGTGCTGGTGTCTATTGTGTCAAATTGTGACACCCGGTTTACATCTAATTTTTGGAAGAAATTCCATGATGTGATGGGGACGAGGTTACATATTAGCACGGTTTATCATCCTCAAACAGATGGTCAGTCGGAGAGGACGATTTAGATGCTAGAAGATATGCTTCGGGCATGCGTCATAGATTTTGGAGGAAGTTAGGATGACCACTTACCAATAGCTGAGTTCTCATATAACAATAGTTATCATGCTAGCATTAGTATGCCCCCTTAGGAGATGCTATATGGTAGGAGATGTAGAACACTCGTCTGTTGGGGTGATATCGGTCAGAAAGAGTTGGGGAGTATAGAGGTGATCGAGGCTACGGTTGAGAAGCTTGAAAAGATCAAAGCCTTATAAAGGTAGCCAAGGATAGGCAGAAGTCGTATGCCGATAAGAGGCATAGACAGATTGAGTTCTAGATGGGTGATAGGGTTATATTGAAAGTCTCACCATGAAAAGGTATCATTCGGTTCAGAAAGCGGGGGTAAAGTTGAGCCCAAGGTACATAGGGCCTTTCCGAATCATTGCTAGAGTAAGGAGGTGGCCTATAGATTGGAGGTACCAGTTGAATTAAGTGGAATTCACCTGACATCCCATGTATCTCATCTGAAAAAGTGTTTAGCAGATAAGGATATGGTTATACCACTGGAAGATATCGAGGTAGATGAACGGCTAAATTATATGGAGCAAACAATGGGGATCATTGACCGTAAGGAGAAGAGGTTGAGGAATAAAGTGGTTCCTCTTGTGCGTGTACAGTGGAAGCACAGGAAGGGATCTGAGTCTACGTGGGAGACTGAAGAAAAGATGTGGCAACATTACCCACATTTCTTTGACGAATAACAGGTCTCTGGGATGAAACCTACATAAGGGGGGTGGACTTGTAACACCTGGTTATTTTTAAAAGTTATGAAAGAAAGAATAAAAGTGAACGAAAAGAAATAAAGGCTATAAAACCGAAGTTGAGGGATAAAAGTGTCCAAAAGGACAAAACTTTGAAAGTTGGTGAATAAAGGTGGTACGGCCGCCCATTTTGTCTTACACTTCACTTTTTTCATTGGGTTTTAGAGAGAGAGAGAGAAGAGAAGCTGAAAACTTTTGGGTCTTGAAGCACAAGAAAAAGAAACCTGAATTTAAGGTAAGGATTCATCATGTTAAGTTGTTATTAAACGGCCTATGCCTCAGTTATGTTTTTTATGTGTTCGTTGGTGGGTTTTAGGTGTTGAACTTGTAGCAAACGGGTTTTGAAGGAAGTCATACCCAAAAGGCTACTAATGTGAGTTCTAGAACCCCCTTTTTACTTGTTTTAAACTAATTTGGGGCTGGAAATGCATGTATGAACAATTTTATAAAATAGGTTTTACCCGTATGTATATGTGTATGTGTTTGCGGGTGGGGTTTGATTTGGGTTTGTTCATGGTTACGATGATGTTATGAATGTGTTTCTATGGCTTATAATGTAATATTTAAGCTTAGAACATGTTAGCTGATGATTGGGGACTGAATTAGTTGTTTAAGTATGACTTAGACTGCCCATGCACCTAAATAATGGCCCATGCGCCCAAAACCCCATGCGCCCAAATAGTAGCCATGCGCCTGAAAAAGGCTGAATTTGGCTAAGTGTTCAGATGCCTAGAAAGTCCATGCGCCTAGGCACTCATGCGCCTGCATAGTGCCCATACGCCTAGAATTTGCCTAGAATTGGTTAAGTGTTACCCATGTGCCCTAATAATGCCCATGCGCCGAGAAGTTCCCCATATGCCTAAGTGTTCCCCATGCACCCCGTAGGCCATGCGCTTGCATAGTACCCATGCGCCTAAGACTTAGATTATTATCTGATTTTTGGGGAAAAAGTGAAATGTAGGCTTTGACTTGGGATGTTCCGGGGTGAAGTAAATTGACTTTTGATGATGTATGGGGTATGTTATGGCATGTATGATGATTGAAATGTCATGTATGATGGTGACTTGTATGGTGATGTTTTGTATGTTTATGTTTATGTTCCTTGTTATGTATGTTTATTTGCCATGACTTTACATTGAATGTTTATAAAAGAAATGATAAAGTATTATGTAACGTAAAGTGGAAGATAATGAAAAGAGGAATGTAAAGAATGAATGCATGCATTAATGAAAGTGAAAGTAAAGAAAGTCTTGCAAGCAAAATGTACGGAGGTGCACGGCTCTAAAATGTCGTTAGCTCAACTGTGTGTGGTATACCTAACCTATAAGGATACACACAGGGGTCTAGTCATTGTTACTGACTAGTTGTATAGTATATAGATGATAGTGGATACTCACCCCGGTACTTGTGCTAGGTTATGTGCGTTATGGAAGTCATTTATGATCTTCGGCCCAATACCCGCTTTGTGCATACGTTTGGGGTGTAGTATACAGATAGGATCTTTGTCGCTTGCCCCGGTGCTAGTGCCAGGCTATGTGCGTTACGGAATTCATTTATGATCTTTGGCCCAGTACCCACTTTGTGCATACGTTTGGGGTATAGCTGATGACACTGATCTAGAAGAAGTAAATAGAGAAAATAATGAATAGTAAAGGAAGATAATAATGATATTATCTATGTGTATGTATTATGTGTGATCATGTACGAAAGTATAAAATGGTTTTAAATGAAAGTAAAGCATATTTTATTTTAAAACTAGAACTCACTCAGTAACACTGACTTTTATGTGTTTCTAGTTGCAAGGTGATGGTTGCTAAGGATGGCACGAGAGGCTACTAGGCTTGTTTTGGATGGCATCCATTTTGTATAATATTTTTGTGATGTAATTCAACAAGTTATTTTGTAATCAGTCAACGATGTATTATCTTGCAAAAGCATTTATAATGAAATGAAATGGTTGTTTATATGTTTCCGCTGCAATGTTTTATTAAAGTTAATGTAAGTATATGTTTTATGTTCAATGATTGACTAGCTGTGAGCATCCCGGGAACAGGGTCTTACAAGTTGGTATCAGAGCCAAAGTTTAAGTGAAACGGGTAACTTTTAAAAAGAAACCTAAACTTAAACTGAAATAGGGCAAAGGGAAGGGATGCTAGTCCGAGTAGCTGCGTGCCATCAGGTATTTTCTTTAATGATTAACCAGCACTCTGTGTGCATGTTTTTTGATCTTTGTGCCTTTAGTAGATTTAGATACTGATGTAGTCTAGATAGGAAATGCTTGGGGTATGAATAGTAAAGTAAGTGACTAATCACAACTGACCACTGTAATTAGGGACTTACTATACTTGACATACATTAAGCTATCCCTTTGAATGAACATATTAGTGTTTGAATCTTATAGTGTGTTTAGAGGATGGCCGGTGGTAGATCATCAAAGGCTTCATGTGGTGGAGGTCGTGGTGGACGTGGTGCTGGACCACGGGTCATGAGAGGAAGGCCTAGAGCTGAAGAGTTGGTTCATGAAGAACCCGAGACCCGTCGTTTGGAGGCTAGGGATGAAAGTGCTAACTTAAGAGTCTCTATGAAGGAGGCTGTTATGGAGGAAGTGCACCAGGTCATGCAAACGATCTTACCGTCGGTGGTGACCGAAGTGATAAAGGCTATACGAGAAGGAGATAGAAAGGAGAGGAATAGGTTCTTGGGAGGACGGGAGCAATCAGAGACTGAGACGGTTCTCTCCGATGACGAGGAGGAGGAGGAAGAACTTATGCAGGAGGCAGCACGAGGCTGCAACTATGGGGCATTTCAAAGATGCAAGCCCCTAAACTTTGATGGTAATGGCACTGCTGCTGCTGCTCACCGGTGGGTGAGGGAGATGGAGGCTGTACTCAATATCAACGAGTGTCAGGAAGACAAAAAGGTGAAGTTTGCGCCACCCACTCATTCATGAACTCGGCTTTGTGCTGGTGGGACAATATTGTCCAAGATGAGGGTAGTCGGGCTATCAAAAGAATAAGGTGGCATGAGTTGAAGAAATAAGTGATTGAGGAGTTCTGTCCTTAAAGGGAGATGAATAAGGTCGAGAGGGAGTTCCTACAATTGTAGATGGGAACCCTGACACATCAACAATATACCACCAAGTTCAATGAAATGGCATGGCTAGTGCCGGATGAGGTGATGCCTCTGTCATGACAGATCAAGAGATACATCCAAGTGCTGTTGGCGGATATCCGAAGGCACATGATTGCTGCTCGACCGAGCACGTTTAGGTCAGCGGTTGATTTGGCAGGAAGATTGTATGATGAGCATGAAGTGGTGGTGGCTGAGGTGAACAAGAAAGGTGATGGTGACCGGAATTGGAACGGGAAGCGAGTTGGATGTAGCGGGGCCACTCCATACAACAAAGGTGCACGGGTGGATGACCGACGTGTGGTCACATCCAGTGTAGGGTCGAGGAGGTGTGCCAAGTGTGGAAAGGAGCATGTTGGGAATTGTAGAATGGGATCCAATGTCTGTTTCCGGTGTGGGAGAACCGAACATGTGGTGAAGAACTGCGGGGTAAGGAGGTGTTATACTTGTGGTGAGGAGGGCCACATGAGTCGGGAATGTAAGAAGTCGAGGGCAGAAAGTTCCGGAGCAGGGAATAAGACGGCCGGGACGGAGGGACAGAGGGTGAGCGCCATGGCATTCACGATGACGCAGGATGAGGCTAGGATGGACCCTAATGTTGTGTCAGGTATGTTTCTAGTAAACCAAACTCTAGCTTCTGTGTTATTTTATTTCGGTGCTAGTAAAAGTTTTATTTCTGCTACTTTTTGTACTAATCTGCCTGTTAGTAGTAGGAGTATAGATAAACCATTTGATGTAGAAACTACCATAGGTAAGGGGCTGTTTGATTACACTGACTCAGTAAGATCTGACTGAGTCAGAACCTGACCTAGTAAGAAGTTCTGACTGAGTCTGTATCTGACTGAAACTTGACTGTTTGATTCAATATCTGACTATAACCAAATCGATACAATATTTACGTAACATTATTTCATTTGACTATATAGATTCTCCACCCAAATATTATACAGTTTTTTTTCCACTTTCATCATAACATTTGCTTCATCTTCTTCTGTCTCTCTTGCTCTCTCTCTAAAACTTCACAGATCATCAAACATGACAGAGGTTAATATCTCCCCTAACACTCACCACTATCATCATCTTCATCATCAACACATTAATGGAGCTCCAGTTCACTATCATCTCCATCCGCATCGTCGCCGTCCTCCTCCACCTCCTCCGCCATCGCCACTCCCTCCTCACCACTCCTTTATCATCACCGTAACATGCCACCACCCTCCTCCTCCTCACCACTCCCTCATCTTGAACCCACCCGTCGTCACCCTCACCATCACCAAACGCTGTTACCCCTCCCACCCACCCACCTCTACCGCTGCCCTCTCACCCTCGTCGTCGCCAAATCCAGCCCCAAAATCACCGGCCGCAGGGGTGGAGAAGAAGGCAGTAAGCTTTAGTGCAGGGGTGTTGGCCGGGTCAGCATTATGAAATTTCAGGTGCGGGTAAGATGTTTTGACCCGGTCAGCTCGAGTTTTACGCATATCAAACAGGCTGCCGGCTGACCGAGTCGGCCAGTCAGCCGGGTTAGCGGGGTCAGCCGAAATCAAACACCCCCTAAGTCTACCAAGATTTTCGAGATGATAGAAGGTTGCGGTGTAGAATTAGAAGGCCATAGGTTTCCTGTTAAACCTTTCGTGATAAGCTTAGGCGGTTTCGATGTAGTCCTAGGAATGGATTGGTTGGCGGACTACGAGGCGAACATTATGTCTCGCAAGAAGATGATTCGGTTGACAACACCTAACAGGAGTTCGGTGATGGTTTATGGTGATCAAGTCACTACGATCCTGAAAGTGATTTCGATAATGGTGGCTAGAAAGTGCATGAGGCGTGGATGTAGTGCCTACTTGGCTTACGTTAACGATATGGATACGCCAACACCACAACTGTCTGATGTACCGGTTGTGTGTGACTTTCTGGACGTGTTCTCAGAAGATTACCAGGTGTGCCACCTGACCGCGAGATTGAATTCCAGATTGCCTTGATACCGGGTGCCAAACAAGTTGCTAAGGCACCGTATCGGTTGGCTCCGATTGAGATGAAGGAGTTGATAGAGCAATTACAAGAGTTTCTTGATAAGGAGTTTATTAGACAAGCTTTTCACATGCCTTCATGTCTTCTGATGAAAGCACAAACAACTTTCTATTCACCCTTGAAGACCTGGACTGTATCCATCTAGATGATCTAGAGTACATGAAATAGTCTAGCAGATGGCTCTTCTCACTCATGAAGCCAAGAAGTTCTACAAGAGGACTGGAAGGAAGTTTTGTTGATACATATGTACCTAGTTTAGGAGCTTAATGTAAATGTTTGTCATGTCTTACATATATGTAATGAATGAGTTGAATGAAATACAATATGTGATTGATGCTTATAATATTTAATGTTTCATTATTTATTGTGTGATAAAGTATATTGAACTAATTATATAGGTTTGAGGTTATTATACATAGTTCTTAGTCAATAATGATTGAGAAACGTGTTCAAACTTAATTGTATGAAGTCTTCATACAAATGGACCATGCTAATGGACCATACGTGTGAATACATCATGCTAATGGACCAGTCGCACGACTGAACCAGGAGAGTGGATCAGTTGCATGATTGAGACATAAGATTGACTTAGTCGCACGACTGAACCTTCAGTCGTGCATATGGATAATCGCATGATTCAGTCGCACGACTGAACCATGCTAGTGGTTCAGTCGTACAATTGAAAAACTCTAACCTATAAATACACCTAATTCGTGGAAAAACATAACTCTTGAAGACTTTTAACACATACTCGTACCCTAGCCATCCAGAGACTCCAGAAAGCCTGTTCCAAGTTCATAGTTCGCAGTTGATCATGTTCTAATCGTTCTTATGTTTCTTTAATCGTTAGATTTATCGGGACTATGTCTCACTGATTGGAATGCTAATCAAATAGGATTCCGCACTATTTGATCTGGTTTCATGCATTATTAGTTAATACTCTGTACGCACTCGTCCTAACAAGTGGTATCAGAGCTTTGGCTCTTGATTTTGCGTGTGGTTCGATTAGTTTTGGTGTAAAAATCATATTTTTTATCCAGAAGAGGCACCTTTTTTGAGTAAAACAGTGTTATTAGTGTCTCCAGGTCTCAAAGTTTATGTTTTTCGGGATATGACAGATTATGGTTCTTGAAAATTCATGTTTTTGTGTCAAAGTGTCAAAAAACCTTCGATTTTGCAAAAACAGCAGCCTTTGGTTGCACGATTGGCTCAATCGCACGACTGAACTCAATAGCACCTCTCATTTGTACGATTGAACCCAGTCGCTCACTCATTCGTATGACTGAACAACCCCATTCGCTTGTCTCCAATCACACACTCCATACGTACGACTGAATCCAATCGCATGATTGAATTCATTCGCATCCTTCATTCATAAGACTGAGTCATCCGCATTGGCAATCCGCATTTGTCCAATCACATGATTGACTCATTCTAATATGTCCATTCGCACAAGTTTAAAGCTCAAAAGTTCAAAGTTTAAAGAGATGGAAGATCAGTACCCGTGTTTACTGCAGGAAGGGACTTTCGAATCTAGAACCTTCTGCTTTGGGAAAATGAAATTGGGAAGCACAATAAACCACCTAAACTTATATCGTTATATGATTACCCACAATGAAGAGCAGCGATTCGTGATCTATTTAAATGGAGTTGATCCCAATCTTTGGGAATCAATTGAGACAAGTTATACTATGCCAGTCGGGGCTGATGGTGTTAAGCTCACTTTGGGAGGTATGACTGATAGCCAGAAAGCGAAGTACAATGCTGAGAAGAAGGTGTATGCCATGTTGACTCAGTCAATACCAAAAGACATATTCCATCAGTTTTCTGAGAACAAACAGGCAAAGAAGTTATGGGAGGCTTTGGAGAACAGATATGACGGGAATGCAACGTTAAAGGCATTAAAGGCAAAGGCTCTCAGAAACTAGTTGGATAACTTCTCTTCAATAGGGAAAGAAAGCTTGGACGACATAATCGACAGATTCTACCATCTGATGAGTGAGCTGCACATCATGGGGTTACAAGGTCTATGGAAGATAAAGTGTCAAGCTTTGCCAATGGTTTTCCAGAGAAGTGGGACTCGTTTGTGTGTAACTTGAGACAGAACAATATACTGGAAAAATTAGACATAAACGACTTCATCCTAAAATTGAGGGAGGAGGAACTGAGGATGAAATACAAGTCACCAAAGGATCCTATGACCAGAATCTTTCACTTTATAACTCATCTCCCACTCCAACCAATTCAGGAGCACCAATTTAAACTGCCTTTGTGTCTAGTTCAACAGCTCCTTCCCAATCCAGCGCTTCATGACCAGAAACATCAGGGTCATCCACTACCCAATATATAGTGCCTGAAGCCAACACTACAAAGTTGAAGACCGAGAATCTCGGTAATATCACGGTGGAAGTAGCAAAGGAGCACATGGATCTCCTAGCAGCCATTGTTCATTCTTATGATGGTCTAGTTGTAGGAAAGATCGGAAATTGCCATCTGGCGGATGAAGATTACGAGCAAGTGGACGAGAATGAACTAGAGAGAATGGATATAATGTGGGCTTTGGCTAGTGCTGTTAGAAGGGCGAAATTTTTTTTGAAAAAGACTGGACAAAACTTGGTAGCCACAAAAGACACAACCTTTGGTTTCGACAAAACCAAAGTTACCTGCTTTAACTGTGGGAAAGGGGCATTTCAAACGTGAATGTGTAAAGCCCAAGAAGACAGGTAAGGGGAATCCATTCTCATCTTTCAACCGTCATGTTAGGATCAATGATCTATGTTTGATTGATTGACGAGTATTGCAGTGGAATTCAACCAATGAATTAGTCGATTCACAAGAACAAAACGATATCAATGAAGAACAAAGACGGTTATAGAGAGAGAATATCTGCAAATATATTTCATTCAATATTTGCTTTCGTGGTAACAGAATGTCATAATATGATTAGGTCGACACCTCTTATATAAGAGATGTGACGTCTGCTGATGTCACTTGATAGTGACATCTAACAGATTTATTTCAACTGAAACACAACTACTGAAGATGTCAAACAGCTGACACTTCTTACAAAAAATGCTAAGTGTTATCAGTTGTTACAACTACTGAGAAATATAAAACTACTGAAACTACAACAACTGTAGAACAAGCTCTTCAGTAGTTTTACAAAACTACTGAAACTAAAATATAAAACTACTGATATCACAACTACTGAAGAAGTACTCTTCAGCAGTTGTGACAAACTACTGAAGCTTCAGTACTTGATCTTCAGACTTTGACCTTCAGATGTTTCATCAGCTGATGACTTCAGTAGATATCATCAGCTGATGCCTTCAGTCTTTGTCTTCAGACTTTGTACATCAGTTGTTGATCTTCAGCACTTGTAAACTCTTCAGCTGTTGTACTTCAGTACTTTGGTCTTTCAGCTTCAGCACTTGTTTCTTCAGTTGTTCAGCTTCAGTACTTGTGTTCTTCAGCTGTTCAGCTTCAGTACTTGTGTTCTTCAGCTGTTGTACTTCAGCACTTTAGTTCTTCAGCTGTTGAAGTCTTCAGCACTTGATCTTCAGCTGTTTAAGTCTTCAGCACTTGTCAAACTGCTGATGAAGCTTTCAGCAGTTGTTGTGATACCATGTGGGACTTAGAGGTTTTCTGATCTTGGCTCATTGGTTCTTTTGGTCCAACAAACTCCCCCTGAACCAATGCAGCCAAAACCTCTAAATTATTTATTACCACTTATTGTTGGCAAAAGATTGGTCTTTTTCCTTCTTGATCAGTAGAGAAGATGACCCATGTAAGCTCCGGCCTGGGAAGAAATCTCAGATATTTGTTGGCAATGTATGAATGGGAACTCTGTTTTGGGGAACTGGACACAGAGAGTTGTTATCCCATTCATGAGATTTACTTCCCCATAATGAGTCTGTATGACTCTCGAACATAGGCCTCAAGGAGAACAACTTGTGCCTCCTTGGAGAGTTCTTCTACTCCTCCTTCGAAGAAGAACTCTGGACCATAGTACTCAAATAAGTACTTCATGGTCCTGCCATTTTTCAGCTCCACAGTAGTTACCTCCCTATAGACAAATTCATCAGGATGGGTGCCTTCAAGGAGTAACTGGAGCTCATTCTTCTGATGTCTTCAAGCTTTTTATATATAAACCCCTTTTGGATCATCTTGTTTTCCAGTAAGGCTTGAGGGGTCATCTTTGCTTGATGAGCTTTCTTGAATCATCAATTATTTCCCAAGGTGAGACTACAATGGCCAACATGATGGTAGAATCTATTGTTTTTCTAACCTGGCCATTGTATCTGTGTGGAATAGTTCTTTTATGGATTCTAGAACTCACCTTGGGGTCTGGCCATACTCTCACTCTTTCCTTCTGATACTGAAATGTGTGCCTGAGAGTGTACAGCCTCTGAGCATGCCCTTTCATGGCTTGTATAGATGATGACTGAGGAATTCCTTGTCAACCATCTTCAGTAGTCGCTCATCGTGCTGTTCTTCTGTTCTTCATCTTCTATCTTGACTCTAACCATTTCCCTTTGAGAGTCAGGTGTGATCATGGGTTGACTTCTGGGTTTTGGTAGCTTTAGAAAGCAGAGAGAGTGGCAGACTATCATCTTCATCCTCTTCTTCTTCTTCTTCTATCCTCAGCACCCTTCTCCTCCTTCTAGGTGCATCACTGGATGATGGTTGGGTTGGTAAAGGAATTGGTTTTGAAGAATGAGGATGTTTGGATTTGGGCTTAGAGATTGGTTTGGAGATTTGAGGGGTAGGCTGTGTTGAGTGGGTGGAGGGAAGGTTGATCCAGCATCTTTGTAGTAAGTTTAGCCTTTGTAAGTTTTGCCATTTCCAACCTTTTACCAGCCCCAGCCTCATCAAGGGCTTCAACAATAATCCCCTTGTAGAATTGCTCAGACAGACAGATTCTGGTGGCTATAGCTAGAA
>JACCIX010000943.1:17500-48094 GCA_025506515.1 Flaveria trinervia | reverse complement strand
AACTATGTCACATATAAGTACTGATGAGCTCGTTTACCCTCACAGTTTTTTATAACTACTGAAGGCTAAATGTCTCACAAGTACTGAAGTACTTCATCTGTTCTAAACTACTGATGTTTACAACTACTGATGCAGCTACAACTACTGCAATCAGTAAAAACAGATAAGTACTGATGTCCTATGAAACAACTGAAATCACCAAAGGCTGATGAATGTGTTGAGGACAGTATGAAACAGCTGAAAGCTAAGAATTGACGAAAACAACTGAAGAGAAATTTCTTTTCAGTCGTTTGTACAACTGCTGTTTCATTCTAAACAACTGAAGCAAAACCATGTCTTCATAGTTTTATAACTACTGATGACTAATACCAAGTCTTCAGTTGTTTACAACAGCTGATGACAAAAACCACTGTCTTCAGTAGTTTCATAACTACTATGACAAACACCAAGTCCTCATTGTTTTCAATCATCTGAAGTCAAAACCACGGTCTTCAGTAGTTTTCTAACTCTGATGCCTAACACCACGACTTCAGTTGTTTCAACGTCTGAAAGGATAATACCATGTCAACGGTCGTTTAAAACTACTGATGACTAACACCACATCCTTCAGTCGTTTTATTACCCGTACCCTATATACCCCTGACCTAAGCCTCCATGCTTCATCTTCTTCAAACCTAACGTTCCTCTCCAAAACTTCCCTCTTCTCAATGGCGTCCAGCAAATTAAACCGCGACACAACTGTGTTGCCTACCTCACTAAATCGCCTATCTGGACTAAGTTCGATACTGCTATCGATCTTATGGTTCAGTCCCAATACAATACGGCATTTCTTCTGAATCCCATACTACATGCCGAATCCCTTCAACAATTTTGGATGAACGTTACTATTACCACTAGGGAGAACAACACACCATCTCTCCAATCGGTCGTAAACAACAAAGAATAGTCATCACTCCTGCAATAATCCTGCAAATTCTTCATCTGAATGATGCTAGTTCTCCTACTGGATATCCGAAGGGCACCACAGATCTATCCTTTGCCCCACATGGATATCAAGGCGATCTCAGTGCCTCCACTATCATGAAGAAACACTTTAATGACGCTGAGCGCCTAATCTTTCACATGGTGAATGTTGTTTTGGCCCCAAGACGTCGTCTTGGGATCAAATGTCGACAAAATGGCAGCAGGTAATGTATTCTATTCTTGAGCAACAACCACTAAACTTTTCAGAAATAATATTTTCGGAGCTCAAGACATGGCTCAAAACTAACTGCCAACCGTTGGATACTATATCCACGGTTCATAATGGCCATCATTACAAACCAGCTTAATGCTGAGGGACTTGTTGGCTTGGGAGTCCCTGCTACGGCTGTTCTGCCGGAAGTATACTCCCGGCACAACTCTGACCAGACACTAAAATGGTTGCCAAGCTGCGAAAACCCCACGCAGCTGGAACCCACAGCCACCACCTCCAAATCAAAAGTCCCCACCAAACCCACCAAAAAGAAACCCAAACGGCTACTCAGGGAATTGAGTCCCCTGAGGATGCCCCTGCAACACAAACGCAGGATATATCCACTAGTCCAACCCCCCCTAGTGGATACAATGACTCTTCCAGCCATAGCCGCTCAGGCTTCCTCTCAACAGGAGCCTGCAGCAACCACACAAGGGGTACCTACATATCTGGGATCTTCCTCACTTGAGGATTGCCATTAAGAGCACCAACCTCCCCGGTGCACACTGCTTCTATCCCTTCACCCCAAACACCCGCCCCTCACAGCCCAACTTTAATAGTTGCACAAGTGCTGACTCAACTGCACTCCTCACCCCCTCCCCAGAACCACTTACTACTGGGAATACCTCTATAATTGAGGGGAGGAACACAGTGCACTTGAGAACCCACAGCACAGGGTTTACCACTTCTATATCTCCTGGTGTAGACAAGGAGCTTAGAATATCTAGTGAGGCTGCCACCCCTCTGACTCAGCACATGATCAGAATGAGGTTGGTAATATTGCTAAGACCTCACTAGAGGCAACAGCTGATGATGGACACTGTCCTGAGGCTGGAAGTCCCCAGTACCAAGCACAAGGGGCACATGCATCAACTGGTCTACACCCAGTGCATGTAAATCCTGCTCTAAGCAGGAGGTCATGATTCAGCTTTGGCTGATGATGACCTGGGCTTTTTCTAACGATTTCTTACCCAGAACACAATCCTTGAAGAGAAAGTCGTAGGCTGCAAAACCTACTTGATCAACTCTCCCAAGGAGAAAGACCATCTGCCTCTACCCACCCACAGATGGCACCTTCACTTGAAGGTTCCCTAAACACTGAGCCACTCCAAACTCAACCACCTGCCTCTGCTTCAGGCCCTACTTCTCAGGAACAGAACCCTCCTGAGCAAATAGGTGCTGTACTTCAAAATTCCCTCCCTCTCATCACACCCATAATCACTGATATTGTGACTAAAGCCATTGATGAGAGGCTTTCCTCATCTTTACAACCCCTGATTGATGCTGTTGTGCAAAAGACTCTTTCTGCGGTACAAACCCCTTCCTCCAATGCATCCAAAAAGGGGGAGAGTACTGCAGTGAAAGAAAAGAAGATGAAAAGACAGAGGAAAAGAAGGAAGAAAGCAAGCCCAAGAGGAGGAGAAAGAAAAGCAACCTCTGCTCACTTACAAGCGAAAGAAAAGTGCTGATGATCATACTGCTGAAGACAAATCCTTGGAGGAGCTGGTAAAGAAGCTGACACTACACACAGCCGATCCATGGATAAAATAATTGAACAACTCTTCAGGCAGGGTTTGACACAGCCACACTGGATAGTGAGATCAGAAGGTTGGAAGTGCAAGAGATACAAACCCGATGGGCAGGGTATGATGCTCTGGAAAAGAGAGATTGAAATAATGATCCGCTTTATTGCAAAATACTTAGGAAGATCGTTAATGAGATTCGCGCATGGACCAGGGACAGTATTCTGGCTATAGCCACACAGAATCTGTCTGTCTGAGCAATTCAACAAAGGGATTATTGTGGAAGCCCTTGATGAGGCTGGGGCTGGTAAAAGGTTGAGATGGCTAAACTCACAAAGGCGAAACTAACTACAAAGATGCTGGATCAACCTTCCCTTCCACCCACTCAAACAGAGCCTATCCCTCAAATCCCCACCAATCTCTAAGCCAAAATCCAACATCTTCATTCTCCAAAACCAATTCCTTCACCAACCCAACCATCATCCAGTGATGCACCAGAAGGAGGAGAGGGTGCTGAGGATGGAAGAAGAAGAAGAAGAGGAGGATGAAGATGATAGTCTGCCACTCTCTACTGTTCTAAAGCTACCAAAACCCGAAGTCAACCCATGATCACACCTGACTCTCAAAGGGAAATGGTCAGAGTCAAGATAGAAGAAGAGAACAGCAGAAACAGCACGATGAGCAACTGTTGAAGATGGTTGACAAGGAATTTCCTTAGTCATCATCTATTCAAGCCATGAAAGGGCATGCTCAAAGGCTGTACACTCTCAGGCACACTTTTCAGTATCAGAAGGAGAGAGTGAGAGTATGGCCAGACCCAGGGTGAGTTCTAGAATCCATAAAAGAACTATTCCACACAGATACAATGGCCAGGTACGAAAAACAATAGATTCTACCATCATGTTGGCCATAGTAGTCTCACCTTGGGAAATCATTGATGAATTCAAGAAAGCTCACCAAGCAAAGAAGACCCCTCAAGCTTTACTAGAAAACAAGATGATTAAGAAGGGGTTGTTATATAAAAAGCTTGAAGACATCCAGAAGAATGAGCTCCAGTTAGTCCTTGAAGGCAACCATCCTGATGAATTTGTATATAGGGAGGTAACTACGGTGGAGCTGAAAAATGGCAGGACCATGAAGTACTTATCAGAGTACTATGGTCCAGAGTTCTTCTTCGAAGGAGAGTAGAAGAACTCTCTCAGGAGGAACAAGTTGTTCTCCTTGAGGCCTATGTTCGAGAGTCATACAGACTCATTATGGGGAAGTAAATCTCATGAATGGAATAACAACTCTGTGTCCAGTTCCCCAAAACAGAGTTCCTTCATACCTTGCCAAACAAATATCTGAGATTTCTTCCGAGGCCGGAGCTTACATGGTCATCTTCTCTACTGATCAAGAAGGAAAAAGACCAATATTTGCCACAATAAGTGGGATAATGAATAATTTAGAGGTTTTGGCTGCATTGGTTCAGGGGGAGTTTGTTGGACCAAAAGAACCAATGAGCCAAGATCAGAAAACCTCTAAGTCCCACATGGTATCACAACAACTGCTGAAAGACTCATCAGCAGTTTGACAAGTGCTGAAGCCTCAATAGCTGAAGATCAAGTGCTGAAGACTTCAACAGCTGAAGAACTAAAGTACTGAAGTACAACAGCTGAAGAACACAAGTGCTGAAGCTAAAAGACCAAAGTACTAAAGTACAACAGCTGAAGAGTTTACAAGTGCTGAAGATCAACAACTGATGTACAAAGTCTGAAGACAAAGACTGAAGACATCAGCTGATGATATCTACTGAAGTCATCAGCTTATGAAACATCTGAAGTTCAAAGTCTGAAGATCAAGTACTGAAGCCTCAGTAGTTTGTCACAACTGCTGAAGAGTACTTCTTCAGTAGTTGTGATATCAGTAGTTTTATATTTCTAGTTTCAGTAGTTTTATGTTTGTAGTTTTGTAAAACGACTGAAGAGCTTGTTCTTCAGTCGTTGTAGTTTCAGTAGTTTTATATTTTGTACTTAACACTCTGATGTGTTCTCAGAGTTGTGAACATTTCAGTAGTTTGTTAAGAGTTAGTTATTTTTGTATTAGATCTGCCAGTTGTCACTTTCCGTGATAATAGCAGTGATTGTTACACTCTATATAAGGAGTGACAACCTATTGTAATGTGAGTGAATGAATGGAATGAATGAATGATTTGATTAGAAATATTCTATATCTATAAACATTCCTTGAATCAGAAATATATATTCTCTCACTATAACCGTATGTGCTCTTATGCATACAAGTATTGATTCTTGCTACATTTGTCTAATTCCTATTCCTATTCCGCTGCTTGACTCTAATACATCAAACTTGTTGATCGCTGATCCTCAGGTTTGTACCGCAGAAAGTGTCTTTTGCACAGAAGCATCAATCAGGGTTGTAAAGTTGAGGAAAGCCTCTCATCAATGGCTTTAGTCACAATGTCAGTGATTATGGTGTGATGAGAGGGAGGGAATTTTGAAGGACAACAACTATTTGCTCAGGGGGTTCTGTTCCTGAGAAATAGTGCCAGAAGCAAAGGCAGGTGGCTGAGTTTGGAGTGGCTCAGTGTTTGGGGACCTTCAACTGAAGGTGCCATCTGTGGGTTGGTGGAGGCAGATGGTCTTTCTCCTTATGAGAGTTGGTCAAGTAGGTTTTGCAGCCTACTGACTTTCTCCTCAAGGATTGTGTTCTGGGCAAGAACATCGTAGAAAAAGCCCAGGTCATCATCAGCCGAAGCTGAATCACCTGACCTCCTGCTTGGAGCAGGATGTACATGCACTGGGTGTAGACCAGTTGTTCATGTGCCCTTTTTCTTGGTACTGGGACTTCCAGCCTCAGACTATGTCCATCATCAGCTGTTGCCTCTAGTGAGGTCTTAGCAATATTACCATCCTCATTCTAATCATGTGCTGATTCAAAGAGGTGGCAGCCTCACTAGATATTCTAATCTCCCTATCTACACCAGGAGATAGAAGTGGTAACCCCTGTGCTGTGGGTTCTCAATTGCACATGTTCCTCCCCCTCAATGGTAGAGGTGTGCCCAGTAGTAAGTGGTATCTGGGGAGGGGGTGAGGAGTGCAATTGAGTCAGCACTTGTGCAACTATCAAGTTGGGCTGTGAGGGGCGGTTGCATAGGGTGAAGGATAGAAGCAGTGTGCACCTGGGAGGTTGGTGCTCTTCAATGGCAATCCCCTCAAGTGAGGAAGATCCCAGATGTGTGGTACCCCTTGTGTGGTTGCTGCAGGCTCCTGTTGAGAGGAATCCTGAGCGGCTATGGCTGGAAGAGTCCTTGTATCCACTAGGGGGTTTGACCAGTGGATATATCCTGCTTTGTGTTGCAGGGCATCCCACCTCAGGGGACTCAATTCCCTGAGTAGCCGTTTTGGGTTTCTTTTTGGTGGGTTTGGTGGGGACTTTTGATTTGGAGGTGGTGGCTGTGGGTTCCAGCTGCGTGGGTTTGCGCAGCTTGGCAGCCAATTTGAGTGTATGGTCAGAGTTGTGCCGGAGTATACTTCTGGCAGAACAGCCGTAGCAGGGACTCCCAGGCCAACAAGTCCCTCAGCATGAAGCTGGTTTGTAATGATGGCCATTATGAACCGTGGATATAATATCCAACGGTTAGCAGTTAGTTTTTCAGCCATATCCTTGAGCTCCGAAAATATTATTTCTGAAAAATTTAAAGGCTGTTGCTCAAGAATAGAATACATTACCTGCTGCCACTTTGTCGACATTTGATCCCAAGACGAAGTCTTAGGAGCCAAACATACATTCACCATGTGAAAATTAGGCGTTCAGCGTCATGGAAATGTTTCTTCATGATAGTGGAGGCACTAAGATTGCCCTGATATCCATGTTGGGCAAAGGATAGATCTGTAGTGCCCTGGGATATCCAGCAGGAGAAATGGCATCATCCAGATTAGAATTTGGCGGATTATTGCAGGAGTGATGACCACTTCTTTGTTGTTGACGACCGACTGAGAGATGGTGTGTTGTTCTCCCCAGTGGTAATGGTGACGTTCATCCAAAACTGTTGGAGATTCGGCATGTAGAATGGGATTCAGAAGAAATGCCGTTTTGTATTGGGACTGAACCATAAGATCGATAGCAGTATCGAACTTAGCCCAACAGGCGATTTAGTAAGGTAGGCAACACAGTTGTGTCGCGGTTTAATTTGCATGGACGCCATTGAGAAGAGAGAAGTTTTGGAGAGAACGTTAGGTTTGAAGAAGATGAAGCTTTGAAGGATTAGGTCAGGATATTTATAGGGTACGGTAAGAAAACGACTGAAGGATGTGGTGTTAGTCATCAGTAGTTTTAAACGACTGTTGACATGGTATTATCCTTTCAGACGTTGAAACAGCTGAAGTCGTGGTGTTAGGCATCAGAAGTTAGAAAACTACTGAAGACCGTGGTTTTGACTTCAGATGATGAAACAACTGAGGACTTGGTGTTTGTCATCAGTAGTTGTGAAACTACTGAAGACAGTGGTTTTGTCATCAGTTGTTGTAAACAACTGAAGACTTGGTATTAGTCATCAGTAGTTTTAAAACTACTGAAGACATGGTTTTGCTTCAGTTGTTTAGAATGAAACAGCAGTTGTTGAAACAACTGAAGAGAAAGTTCTCTTCAGTAGTTTTCGTCAATTCATAGCCTTTCAGCTGTTTCATGCTGTCCTCAACACTTACTCATCAGACTTTGCATCTGATTTTCAAGTGTTTCATAGGACATCAGTACTTATCTGTTTATACTGATTTCAGTAGTTGTAACTACATCAGTAGTTTTACTACATCAGTAGTTTGGAACAGATAAAGTACTTCAGTACTTGTGAGGCATTTAGCCATCAGTAGTTATAAAAACTACTGAAGGGAAAGGACTCATCAGTACTTATATGTGACATGGGTACCAATGATCACCAGTAATTACTACTGAAATCATCAGTATTGTCACTTATTCTAGCTGCAGCATACCAAGCCTTAACACAAGGTTTTGAAAGTAGAACTATCCAAAGGTTAGTAAAATCTGCAAGCTCATCAGCACTAGGCACAAACTTAGGATCAATCAGACCTTTTTCAAAGCAATCCCGAATAAAATGATGTCTGATCTCTATATGTTTGGTCCTAGAGTGCTGGACTGGATTTTTGACAATACACAGAGCTGAAGCACTATCCATTAACAATGGAGTCTTAGTCTCTGTAATGCCATAATCCAGAAGTTGGTTCTGAAGCCAGAGTACCTGAGAAGTGCAACTTGCAGCAGCAATGTACTCGGCCTCAGCAGTTGATGTAGCAACAGATGTTTTTTTCTACTCTGCCAAGAAATCAAACAGTTGCCTAGGAATTGACAACCACCAGAAGTTGACTTTCTAGTTAACTTGCACCCTGCATAGTCACTATCTGAAAAAGCAACTAATTTGCAAGAGTGTCCAGTGGAATACCATAAACCCAGAGATTGTGTACCTTGCAATATCTAAAGATTCTCTTGACTGCAATCAAATGAGACTCTTTAGGAGCAGCCTGAAATCTAGCACAAACACATGTAGCAAACATAATATCTGGTCTAGAAGCTGTTAGATACATCAAGGACCCAATCATACATCTGTAAAGCGTTTCATCAACAGCTTTACCTTTCTGATCAGCATCCAGTTGTGTGGTGTTGCACATGGGAGTAGAACAGGGCTTACAGTTTTGTAAATCAAACTTATTCAAAAGATCTTTGTATATTTTGACTGATGAATAAAGGTTCCATCAGCCTTTTGTTTGATTTGCAAGCCTAGAAAGAACTGTAATTCTCCCATTGCACTCATTTCAAACCTCTTTTTCATTAATGTTGTAAAATCATCACACAACTGGGGATCAGAGGATGCAAAAATAATATCATCAACATAAATCTGAACAAGTAGCTTATGCTGATCCACCTTCTTAATAAACAAAGTTTTATCAATGGAGCCTCTAGTGAAATTATTCTTAAGAAGAAAAGTAGAGAGTGTCTCATACCAGGCTCTAGGAGCTTGTTTCAACCCATAAAGAGCCTTATCAAGTTTGTACACCCATTCAGGATGTTTATTATCCTCAAAGCCTGGTGGTTGACACACATAAACTTCTTCCTTTATTTTACCATATAAAAATGCACTTTTAACATCCATTTGAAAAACTTTAAGATTGGAATGCAGCATAGGCTAAGAACAATCTGATTGCCTCTAGTCTGGCTACAGGGGCAAAGGTTTCATCATAGTCAATACCTTCTTCTTGTGAAAACCCCTGTACAACCAGTCTAGCCTTGTTCTTACAATAAGCCCATTTTCATCGGTTTTATTCCTAAACACCCATTTAGTGCCTATTGCACACTTACCTGGGGGAAGAGGAACAAGTTCCCACTTGCTGTTTCTTGAACTGAAGTAGCTCAAGCTGCATAGCTTCAACCCATCCATTGTCTCTCAAAGCAACATGGTAGTTCTTTGGCTCTAGCTGACTGATGAAGAGAGCATAGAAGCAGAAGTTAGACAATTGACTTCTGGTTGAAACACCAGCATTGATATCACCAATAATCTGAGACATGGGGTGATTCTTCAGTTCTTGATAAACAATGAGATCTGTGCAAGTGTTTGTAGAACCTTCAGCAGCAGCAGATGTTGATGTAGACTCTTGAAACCAAGAATTGATGGTAACTCAAAAGATGTAGAGGAAACAGAGATCTCATCAGCATTTGTTGTGGATGGAACTGCTGAAGCTACAGGAACATCAAGTTTAGCAGACACAGGCAGTTGGTCACTAAACTTGAATAGGTGAGTATTGATATTATCATCATCATCATCAATACCACCAGGTGGAAGACATGCTGCAGAAGATGATTTAGCCACAGGATCTGCAACAGCTGGAGGTTGATAAGGAACATATTGCAGTATGTCCAAATCAAACAACTCCACAGGGTTTTGTGGAATCTTGTCCAAAGGAGATTCATTAAACTTCACATGCAAAGTCTCTTCAACTATCTTTGTTCTGCAGTTGAAGACTCTGTATGCCTTGCAAGTAGATGAATAACCAACAAAATACCCAGCATCCACCTTAGGATCAAATTTATGGAGTTGATCCTTTGTGTTGAGAATAAAACAGGGACACCCCAATGCTTTGAAAAATGAAATTAGAGGAGCCAAATGATGGAGAACTTCATATGGAGTCTTCATCAACCTCTGATTTACTAAAACTCTATTTTGCACATAGCAAGCTGTGTTGACAGCTTCAGCCCAAAGGTCAGTGGCAAACCAGAGTCAGCCAGCATGGACCTTGCAGCTTCAATGAGGGTCCTGTTCTTTCTCTCCTACTCCATTTTGTTCTGGAGTCCTTGGATGCTAAACTGCCTTTTGATTCCCTTTGAGAGATAGAAGTCATCAAGTGTATGATTCCTGAATTCAGTTCCATTATCACTCCTGATACACTTGACTGGAAGGGAATACTGCTTCTCAATATACAACACAAGTTAATAACCTTCTGAGCAACCTCATCCTTTGAATGTAGAAAGAAAGTCCATACAAATCTGGAGTAATCATCCACAATTACCAGACAGTATTTCTTCTTTGCCATGCTCATCACTCTCACAGGACCAAATAGATCCATATGCAGTAATTGCAAGCAGGCAGTGGACTTAGGCTCTTCAATAGGAGGAATGAGACTTTGTGTTGTTTTCCTTTTAAACAAGCAGTGCAGGTTTCATCACAGTGGAACTCCTTTATTGGTAAGCCTCTAACTAAACTATTGTGGATAAGCTGATTCATGTTTTTGAAATTAACATGACCCAGCCTTCTGTGCCACAGTTTAGATTCTTGAGAAGAGGCTTTGGAAAATAGGCAAGGATTGCCTTTGAGATCTATTTTCTTGGAAAGATCTAAGGCATACACTCTTCCTGTCCTGTTGGCTCTCAGGAGAGTGTGATCATCCAACACCTTGTCAATCAAGTGCAAAACTTTGGATGACAAAATCCTACAGTTCTGACTGGTGAAAAGAGCAACATGGCCTCTATCACACATTTGACTGACACTCAAGAGATTGTACTTGAGATTTTCCACATGATTAACATCATCAAATTTGATTTCTCCATTGGAGACAAAGCCATTACCAATGATGTAACCCCTAGCATCATTGCCAAAAAAACAAATCCCTTCTTTCCTTGAGTAGTCATGAAGAGAGAGCTGTTCCCAGTCATGTGCATAGATCCCCCACTGTCTACATACCAGATGCTACTTTGGCATGTTGGAGAACCCTGCAATAATAAACAATCAGTTAGTTTTAGAGACCCAAACTTTTTGGTTTTGGGCCTGGTCTCATCAATAGATGGTAAACTAACAGGTTTATTTGAAACAACAGCCTGAGAGGAAGAAGATGGTGAAGAAGAGGAATCCTTTGGCTTGGATCTCCTTTTCTGTGGTTTCAACATAGGAGCATCTAGTTGGTTAACTCTACCCAACAGATGTTGAACCATCATAACCAGCTGTGTCTGATTTTGTGATAAAGCTTTCAGCTCATCAGACACATTGCCAGTGGAGTTTGATAAGTTCCTATGTTGCACCTTCTTCTTCTGAGCACTCTCAGCTGTCACCTGTTTAACCCTTCCTTTTTGGATTTCTTTGAGGACTTAAGGGTTACAGGATTTGATGTTGCTGATACAAATGTGGTCTCAAACTCAGTTTTCATTTTTACCATTTTCTCTTTAATTTCTTCTTTTTGTTTGAGTTTGGAACCTCTTTTGTACCAGCAATCATCTGTAAGATGATTGAATAAACCACATACTTCACATGGTTTCTTCTTCATCTTAGGTTGATCATCAACTAAAGAGGGTGAAGCAACTGAAGACTTGCTCTTCAATGCTTTGGAAGCATTGTTTGCTTCTTGACTGCCTCTTTAGTAGTCTTCAAACTCTTTCTACTGACAGTTTTCTTCTCTTCAGTACTGCAGTAGTTGGAGTTTGAACTTCAGTGTTAAATCCTGCTCTCTAGTCCTTTCAGGACTTTCAGAATTAACTCCTGAGTTGATCAACTCATTGATCATGTGAGTGTCAGCATTTGAACCATCAACATCAGCTGATAGGTTCAGAGAGGGCTTGATGCTGACTTCTACTTCTGATTGTGCTGTATCAGAAAGTAGATCACATGATGAGATGGATTGGTTATTACTCTCACCATCAGATTCTACCTCTGCTCTTGGAGTAAAATCTGTAGGTGGAGCAGTGTGATTGTAACCAATGCCAAACTTCACATTGGAAGCAGATTGCTTACTAAGAAGCATTTCAAAACCTTTGCATGATTGTACCCATCTATCACACTCTACCTGGGTAACTGCAAGGGTTTCTTTGAGATCTTTATACTTCTCTAGAAGTATCTCTTCCCTAGCCTTATCATCAGTTATTTGGCATTTCAGTTTGTAAATCTCATCATTTTTATCATTAAGCACAGACTCAAATTCAGCTTTGTTTTTGGAAATTATTTGTTCTAGCTCAATGTTCTTGTTGATTAAAGCTACATTTGCTTCTCTAATAGATGCAAATGCTGCTATGCATGTGTCAGAACATAATTTGGCTTTTGCCTCAGAGGATACCTGTGATACCTTTGGTGTAGAGGCATTAGAGGATGAAGTATCAGCAGAATCCAAAGCCATAAGAGCTAGATTTCCAAATGGACTTTCACCACCATGTTGACCAGCACCTGAGAACAGTTGTTCATGACCAGACATGTCATCTAGTAAACTGCTCCAGTCAACAACTCCTGGGGTGAAGAAGCTGTGTTGTTGAGGTTGAGTTTGTTGATGAGATTGGAAGGCTGTGGTTCAGGCAATGCTTGTGGTTGTTGTGCAATTGGAGCTTGAACAGGATTTGGTTGAGGCACATAATAGCAGGGATAAGGATATGACATTTGACCCTGGGGAACAAAGTATGCAGGAGATCTAGGATGTGAATAATGACCAGAACCAGCAGGATGTTGCCCTCTGTTTTGTGGACTAGTACTAGGAAAAGTCACAAAGGTGGCAGAAGAGTTAGATCCAGTTGATCTACACTCTCTTGCAAAGTGTCCTAGCCTTTGGCATTTGTGACACCTCAACTACTCTTGTCAAAACCAACTTTGTTTTGCCAGAGAGTCCAGGAAATTTCCTGCCAGTTCTCTTATAGAACTTCTGAGATCTGATATTAATCAGTGCCATTTGGCTCAGAATATCCATCTCTTCTAGATCATCATCAGCTATTCCTTTCAGATCATCCATGATGAAGCATAAATTGTCACTATTACTGCCAGAATGACTCTCAATACCAACAAATGCATGATCAGAACTATTTGAAGAGAAATCTATATGCTCATCATAATTGCTTTCAGATGCAGCATATTCTGACTCATGACCAACCAAGGCAGTATTGCCTGGTACAAAGTCATCAGTGAGCTTTCCTGATGAGGACAGTTTCCTCTTCTGCTCTATCTCTCTTTCAAATGTAAGCAGTTTCCCATGAAGTTGGGTGAGAGATAGGCCATCTATTTGCACTGGAGCGTAGACAATGGTGTATGTGTCCCATCTCTCAGGCAGTGATCTGAGGAATCTGTTGTTCATCTGGCTATTGGTGTATTCCTGTTTCACCATTTTCAGCTCAGATATCAAGCAGGAAAAGCGCTCAAACTGTTGAGTCAGTGTCTCACCCTTTCTATGAGAGAATGTCTCATATTGTTGGGCAAGGATTTCTCTATTGTTTGCTAAGACCTCATCTGTGCCACCGAATTGTTCCTTCAGGGCATTCCAGAGATCATGAGCAGTTTCATGATGCATAAGCCCTGAATAGATTTCATTAGGCAGTGCCATGGCCAGAATTCCATGGGCTTTAGCATCAATCTCAAATAGTTTCCGATCTTCATCAGAGTATTGTTCCTTCTTCTTCGAACCATTTGATTGGTTTCCGGATTGTTCACCATAGGCTTATGTGGTCCATGTACCACAGATGTCCAACAACCTGAACTGTTAACAGACAGGTGATGAAGCATTCTTCGTTGCCATATGTTATACTCGGTCCTAACCAGCATCGGAGGCTTGGTTGAGGAACCGTATTGTGAGGATCATTAGAAGGAGTCGTCATCTCAGATTCAATCAAATTCAGTTAAGCTAAAACAGATTTAGAACAAAAACGCAACAACCAATTGAACCAGAAGATCTCAAAATAAATGAACGAAAGCGGCAGAAATTCAATAATCTATAACCAGTTCTTGCAAATACGCTAATTCAATCAAACACAGATATCAATTAGCAGTTTCAATGATCAATTGTTAGATCGATCAATGATTAACCTTGCTCTGATACCACTTGTTAGGATCAGTGATCTATGTTTGATTGATTGACGAGTATAGCAGCGGAATTCAAACAATGAATTAGTCGATTCACAAGAACAAAACGATATTCAATGAAGAACAAAGACGGTTATAAAGAGAGAATATCTGCAAATATATTTCATTCAATATTTGCTTTCGTGGTACAGAATGTCACGATTACAATTAGGTCGACACCTCTTATATAAGAGATGTGACGTCTGCTGATGTCACTTGATAGTGACATCTAACAGATTTATTACAACTGAAACACAACTACTGAAGATGTCAAAACAGCTGACATCTCTTACAAAAAATGCTAAGTGTTATCAGTTGTTATAACTACTGAAAAACATAAAACTACTGAAACTACAACGACTGAAGAACAAGCTCTTCAGTCGTTTTACAAAACTACTGAAAGTAAAAATATAAAACTACTGATATCACAACTACTGAAGAAGTACTCTTCAGCAGTTGTGACAAACTACTAAAGCTTCAGTACTTGATCTTCAGACTTTGAACTTCAGATGTTTCATCAGCTGATGACTTCAGTAGATATCATCAGCTGATGTCTTCAGTCTTTGTCTTCAGACTTTGTACATCAGTTGTTGATCTTCAGCACTTGTAAACTCTTCAGCTGTTGTACTTCAGTACTTTGGTCTTTCAGCTTCAGCACTTGTGTTCTTCAGCTGTTTACTTCAGCACTTTAGTGCTTCAGCTTTGAAGTCTTCAGCACTTGATCTTCAGCTGTTGAAGTCTTCAGCACTTGTCAAACTGCTGATGAAGCTTTTAGCAGTTGTTGTGATACCATGTGGGACTTAGAGGTTTTCTGATCTTGGCTCATTGGTTTCTTTTAGTCCAACAACTTCATTGCCGTGAGGATATGTTATCTCTTCATCAGTTTTGAGAGAAGGTCAGTAAAATAGGGAGTTAAGCCTACTAACCCGGACCTTGGTCAATGTCTACAGGCTTGAGCCTTTGTGGGGCTGTCCTAGTGGCTGCTCAGAAGAGTGTAAATACTCATCCTGAGGGTTGTTGGTTTAGGTGTTGGGCTCCTGGGTTTGAGACTGAGAGACTCAAAACCCATATTGAGGTCAAAAGAGAAGGATGGAGAGACCTCAGACTGAGTGGAGCCCATGTTTCCACTCTAGTTTTTTGGATTGAACAGGAGGGGCTTGTTTAATCAGAGTAGATTGAACAAGGGTTCATTTGGGGCGTCTTTGGTATGTGATGGTGATGGGTGGAGAAGGTAGTGTAGGCATTGTAAAGGGGTTGCTGGTGTGGGTTCATCACATGTGGTGGTGAACAGGGATGTCACCAGAGCTATGCGCTCAATCATACTTGGAAGTAGAGAAGTGTACCTTCCAGTGAAGTTGGTGGACACTTCCTTCAAAGTCTTAAAGATAGTGGGCCGCATGTGAGGGACAGTCAGAGCAGCTGCACAGACAAGCATACTCTGTTCCAACTCATAGTTGATTATGTGTTGAATGAATCGAGGATACATAAAGAATGTCTCCATTTGAAGATTCCCAATGAGATTGCTGAACACAAATCTTGAGTAATTGAATCGCAGGCCTCTCACCAATCCATGAACTAAGCATCCTAGTTCCTATGGGATTTGATCCCATCCCCCAGACTTGTTTGACAGGCAGTGGAGGACAATGTGCAGGAGGAACTTCCAGTTGTAGGAGAAGTTGAACTTGTAAACTGTCGATCTGCTTATGTCTCCACCATATCCCATTAGGATGTAAGTGTCATCTAAATCTTCTTTGGGGAATTCAGTAGGAGCTCCTTCATCATGAAGCTCTAGATGCTCCTTGATGAGTTGTTCAGTGATGATCAACTCCTGTCCAAAATGCTGGACCTTAATACATGAACCCCATTTAGGGTTTGGCTTGACCATTTCCCCAAAATTCGACCATTGGTTGGAGTAAACAGTGGGGTTAATGGTAAGGGTGTGTAGTAAGATGATTGGGTAAGAAAGGAGATGATTTCAGAGAAGTCAGCATCTTTTGATGAATCAAGAAGTGCGACTTGGTTGTGCTGAGGGTTAAGTGCCATTGGAGAAGGGTGAATGCAGATAAAATTTTAATTAGGGTAAAGTTTGAGTGAAGAGTAATTTTAGGGCAGTAAAAATTGCAAGTAAGAAGATGAAATTGAATAGTCGAGATTATTTAAAAGAGGGTGGGAAGGCGGTAATGGGGGTTAGGATAAGGTGATGTGATGGTTTAGTGGATGAATTGACAGTGGCGGTAAGGTTAAAATCAGTTAAATAATCCGACATCATTAACAAAATCTTTGCTTTTTACAGTGTGGGGCCCAAGAGATTTACGTTACATAGTGGAATCTTTCTTCCGAATGTAAAACATTTCCGAAGGTAATTTGTCTTCGAAGGCAATTCTTACTTCCGGAGCAAAAACTTTGCTTCCGAAGGTTAGGATTGCTTCCGAATGGAGAGTTGTAAACATTGAAGTAGATCTGATACGTAATCAATCGCTTCTTCCGAGACCAAAACTCTTCTAAGATGAAAATATCCTTTGAGAAATTATGCTTGGAAGATATAAAAATAACTTCTGAGTTTAAATTTCTCTTCAGAAGAAATTAACATTTAGAAAATTTAGAAAGACCTTTTGTAATAGGGCTTAAATTGTATTGACATAAGACATTACATATTAAAAAGGTTTTCAAAAGAGTTGGGCTAATCAATGTTTATCATCCTAATAGTTGTTATTAGATACTTAAATCTTTGTTCATCAAAAGCTTTGGTGAACAAATCAGCATATTGTTCATTTGAGTCAACTTTGATTAAATTAATTAGATTTTTCTCATGAATATCTTTAATGAAATGGTACCTGATGTCAATATGCTTTGTCTTGGAGTGCTTCACCGGATTTTCAGTAATGAAGATAGCACTATTGTTGTCAATTTGGATAGGAGTACTCATAAAGTTGAATCCATAGTCTATCATCTGATTTTGAATCCATAGCAGTTGAGCACAGCAGCTAGCAGCAGCCATGTATTCAGCTTTAGCAGTTGATGTAGAGACACAGGATTGCTTCTTGCATTGCCATGAGATGATCCTTCCACCAAGAAATTGACATCCTTCTAATGTAGATTTCTTGTAATATTTCAACTGCCATAGGCACTGTCAGAGTATCCATAGAGATTGAAATCCTTGTTTCTGGGATACCAGAGGCCTAGTTTAGGTGCTCCTGTGAGGTATCTTAGGATTCTCTTAACAGCAGCAAGATGAGACACCTTTGGAGCAGCTTGATATCTTGCACAAATGCATGTACCAAACATGATATCATGTCTACTGGTTGTGAGATACAATAGAGATCCAATAATTCCTTATACTGATGTTGATCAGTATCCTCCCCCTCAAGGCCAGGACAAAGATTATGGTTACTGGGTATGGGTGTCTTGGCAGGCTTACAGTCTTTCATTTCAAATCTTTCTAAGATGTCACAGACATACTTAGATTGATTAATGAAAAACCCTTCCTTCATTTGCTTCACCTGAATTCCAAGTAAAAAGTCCATTTTTCCCATTGAACTCATCTCAAACTTTTTCTTCATATCAAAGTCCTTACACATTTGGTCATTTGAATAACCATTTATGATGTCATCAACATAGACTTGAATAAGCAAAATGTCCTTTCCAGACTTTCTAATGAATTGAGTCTTATCAATGGTACCTCTAGTGTAGCCTTTCTTCAGAAGAAACTGAGACAGAGTCTCATACCACAGCCTAGGTGCTTGGTGCATCCCATATAGAGCTTTATCAAATTACACACATAGTTGGGGTGCTGTGGGTCTTCAAATCCGGGAGGTGGCATACATAGACTTCCTATCTATATCCCCATATATAAAGGCACACTTGACATCAAGTTGGTAGATAGTGAAGTCCTTGGATGCAGCATAAGCAAGGAAGATCCTAACTGCCTCAAGTCTTGCAACTGGTGCAAAGACATCAGTATAATCAATTCCTTCCTCTTATGTGTATCCTTGAACTAAAAGTCTGCTTTATTCTTGATGATCAAGCCTCTATCATCTCTCTTGTTTCTAAAAACCATTCAGTGCCTATTGGTACTTGACCGATGGAAGCTGACATAGGTTCCATACCTTCTGTCTCTTGAATTGAAGCAGCTCTCTTGCATCGATTCAGGCCACTACTATCTTTCAAGGCATCTTCTATCTTCTTGGGTTCCATCTAGGATAGAAAGCATGAGTACAAGCAGACATTCCCATGATGAGTCTGTCCTCTTGTTCTCACACCCTTAGTGGCATCCCCTATGATGTTCTTAGTAGGATGAGTGTTATGAATCCTAAGGCGAGGAATCACTTCCATTTGCAGAGATAGATCCAGGTTGGACATACTCTGCTAGGAACTGGCACACTCTTCCAACTACTGTTTCAAAATCATTCAATGAGGACTCATTGAATGAGTGAGAAACATCATCAATGGTTGGTTATGAAGTAGTATTAACAGTTTCTTGTTCCTTCAAAACACTACTTTCCTCTGCCTGGTGTTGTGGTGGATCACCTGATGAGTTTTGAGGCGCAGCAAGTGATTCACTTGTTGAAGCTTCACTATTCCTTGATATGGTTAACTATCAGATCTGTGAATGGTGGAAACTTCATTATTGCAGCTCTTGGAGAACTTGGAAGAGGTCTGGGTAGCTCAAACAGTTGATCATCAACAGCTATATCAGTATCATTTTGAGCACCTGTTCCAGCTGAAACATTCTCACAAGATGGTTTAGAATAGTTTGGAAACAATTTTAAATAAAGATATGATCAGGGCCATTCCCCCTAACACAAGGAGTGTGCTCATTAATAACTATATTGGATGACTCCTCAAATTGTTGATTCTTAATGTTGTATACTCTATAAGCTTTGGAGCTAGAAGAGTATCCACAAAGATAGCATCATCTGACTTTTCAGCAAATTTTGCTAAATTGTCTTTTGTGTTAAGTATGGTACACCTGCTGTCAAAGGACCTTAGAAAGCCAATGAATGGTGGCCTCTTGTTCCATAGCTCATAAGGGGTTTTTCCATGGGGCTTAACTACAAGAACTCTGTTCCGCACATAGCATGCAGTGCTAACTGCCTCTGCCAGAATGTTAGAGGTAGTTTTGAATCAGCTAACATAGTTCGAGCAGCCTCAATAAGTGTCATGTTCCTCCTCTCAGCAACATCGTTTTGTTGAGGAGTTATGGGAGCACTATATTGTACAAGGCAATCCTTTTTGAGTTACAGAATGAGTCAAGAACGAAGTTCTTAAACTCAGTCCCTTGATCACTTCTAATAATTTTAACCTCATGATCAATTTGATTTTCTATTTTAAGAATAAAAGATTTTAATGTTTCAGTAGTTCATCTTTAGTTCTTAAAAAGAATACCCATGTGAATCTAGTAAAATCATCAATAGGCATTGATTTTCTTCCAATGCTCATTATACTAGTGGGACCAAAAAGATCCATGTGCAATAAGTGTAATGGAGTAGTGATAAAGTTAACACATTTGGATTTGTGAGATGTTCCGGTGTTTCCCTTCAGGCATGAAACACGGTTATCTTTGCAGAAAAACTCCTTTTTAGGCAAACCATGTACCAAGTTATTTTTAGCAATTTATCATTGTCTTAAAATTTACATGACACATATGTTTATGCCATAGTGTTGACTCATCACTATTAGCTTTGGAAAGAAAGCATGATACTTCACCCATTAAAGAAGCATTATTCATATCCAGCTTGTACATATCCCTTTCCTGGGAGATCTAAGAAGCACCTATTCCGGAGGAATTGTCATCCCTGGTTGAGGATAATGCCACTCAGTTCTGTGAAAAGCATTGGTGCTTTTGATCACAGAATTGATAAACACTTAAAGATTTGTTCAAGCTGTTTGACAAAGTGAACTTTGTCAAACTTTAATTTACCACGGATATACTCCCTCTGGCAGAAATACATCCTCCGGCCTCACCTCCAAATTGGACACGACCTCCATCATAGTTCTAAAACTGTTTAAGGAGAGATCTGTTCCCTGTATGTGTGTGGAGCATCCACTGTCCACAATCCAGATATTGTTGTTCTTGTCATATGTATGTCCCTGCACATAAGATGAGATTGTTAGTATTGTTTGGAAGCCCAAGCCTTGCTGGTCTTGGGTTCTTCCAAAGATAATGACATAATTGAACCAAATGATATGCATGGGGGTTCAATAGAGGTCTTTGAAGAAGAGGTTTGGGCTGCAGCATCTTCCTTGATCTTCCAATCCACCCTTTGGTTGATCTTGGAGGATGAGCTTGTTGAAGCTTTTGTAGTATGGCCTTCTTCCAAAGCTTCTTTCTTTTCGGAAGAAGCCTTCACCACTTTTCTTCCGAAGAAGCCTTCTTCTGGGATGGTTTCAAGGGAGCTTTCTTGTTCTTTCAACCTGGTAGCTTTTGCTTCCGAAGCCATTTCCCTTCGGAAGAAAGAGTTTTTCCGAAAGCAACCTTGCTTCCGAAACTAGCTTTCCCTTCTTCATCACTTGAACCGTTTGAAAAGGTCCAAATGTGAAACCTTCCCTGACTCATTCTTTCCTAGCATTATTTGCATAATGTGTGCTTGCAGGGTTGTAGTAACAATCTTTTACCATGTAGTTTTGCAGACCACATATTATGCATGCAATGTTAGTCTTTTGGGAATGTGAGGGTTGTAGTTTCTTGGGCTTCTTCTCTTCATCAGCAACTTTTCCCTTCAACTTCTGAACCTTTGTCAGGACAGGAGTGCTGGTATTACATTTCTTTCCAGAATCAGAAGTACCTAACACTTGGAATCCAGCTAAGATAAAGACACCTTTCTGCTTTAGGTCAATCTTCAGCTTGGACTCAGCCACTTTCTTGGCAGTTCTTCTAGCAGCTTTAGCTCTGCTTCTTCTCGCCTTAGTGGTTAGGATTTGATCTTCATAAGAGGAGATGGGTACTTCTACCTGTTCCTTCCCTGTGGTGGCCACTATTGTTGCTTCATCCTTCAACTCTGGTGAGAAAGGGTCAGCAGTTGGAACCTCTTGCTCCTCAGTACCACATCTAGGCTGTCTAATAGACTCATAGGAGTGTGGTGGAGCAATTTCATTGGTTCCCAACCCTTCATTGTTCTGATAACAGAGTTTGGAATGGGAGGATGATGCAAGAATAGCTTGGAAGTTCTGCTCAGAAATAGCAAGCTTCCTGGCCTGAGCCTCAATAGTGACAAGCTGGGCTTGAGCCTCAGACAATTTGGATATCAGATCCTTAATTGAGTCTTGTAGTTGGTGTATCATGTTTTAAAAGAGACATAGTTTCTCTAACTCCTCAATTTCTTTTGATAGTCACATTCAGCTCTCTTAAAATCAGATTTAAAAATATTAAAGACTCAATATCAGATCTTATTTCATATTGTAATCCTGATAAAGTTTAACTTTAGCTATACAGGCTAGAGTATAGAGATGTTCATATACCTGAGTATCGTCTGTTCCTACCATGAGAGCTTGAGCAGGAGTCACATCCTGCACCATGAAGCTCCAGTCAACTTCTTGAGCCATTGCAGCTGTTTCAGTTGACTTTCTAGTGGGCTTTGAGATTAAGGGATGTGTGGAGGCCTGTGGGGTTCCTGGATTGGCTTGGGAGCCTTGCATTCCCTTGCAAAGTGACCCAGTTGGTTACAGTTGTAACACTTTGCCTTGGTCTTGTCGAACCGAAACTTGCTAGTAGTTGGGTTTTGAGGGAATTTCCTTCCAGTCTCTTAAAGACTTCTTCGCTCTATAAGTTAAAAGAGCCATATGTTGGACAATGTCCATGTACTCTACATCATCTGGACTGAAACAATCAAGATCATCAAAATAGTATTGAAAATCACCAGAGTGTCCATTCCTTAGACAAAGGCATAACTTTCCTGAAAGGAATTGTGTTGAGCCTGTTGAGACCTTAGAGTCTCATAGAAAGTGATGTAAGGTCCAGAAGAGCAGGATGGCTCCTGGTAGGTCAGGTAATGCTGAGGTGTGGGGGGTAATGAGCCTTCAGCAACCATTAAAGCGTAGCTAGCAGGAAGACTCGTGGGTCTGCTTTTTTGGTGATCCTTCTACTCTCCATCTCTAGGTGATATCCATTGAGGATGCCATAGAGTTCAGTCATGGTGAGAGTGTTCAGATTCGTTGTCCTCTTGATAGAGACACAGTAAAATGTCCACTCGTTTAGAAGAGCACTCATGAACTTTCTCGTGAGATCTCTGAGTTCAGGAGTGATCTTCACAGACTAAAGAGAAGAAATAAGATCCATATACCTGAAATACTGCTGGCTGAGGGTCTCTCCAGCATATAAGTGAAGTTCTCAAACTGCTACTTCAGTGAGTCCTTCTTCGAGTCGTTGGAAGCTTGAGTACATCTGAGCAAGAGCATCAAACAATTCCTTTGCAGACTTACAATGCTCAAACCCCACCATGATGGAGTTTGGTATTGAAGTCATAAGACTTGTCATAGCATTGCTGTCAATGTCTATCTTCTTTCGATCTTCGTCGGAATAGTCTTCAACAGCCTTTTCAATCATGGCACCGTTTCCACCAGGTGATGCCACCTTTGGCTTATACGGACCGTTGACAATGGAGTCCACATCTTGCTGTCTTGGTATCTGATGAAGCCTTCCATTCTTCTGCTCCAAGACCTGAAATTTTCAGGAGTAATGATGGGAGCCTTTGTCATGTTCCCATCTCTACTTCGGACTTGTTAAGGGCCATTTTGAGTGAGTGAGTTGTAGGGAGGAGTGAAAAACAAGTTGATTTGGATGGTTAGATCACGTAATCAAGAGCCTGAGAAGCTCTGATACCAATTGCAGGATCGGTTAAGGGTCACTTAATAGTTAGTTTTTTCTTTCAAACTCACTGAACAACACCGGATAAAGATAGAGTCAATAAGAGTGATCACAATATAGCAAGTAATACGGAACACAAGAAGTAATTTTCAAGGTACTTTTATATATTGCTTCTTAACTCAAGTATTACAAGACTCTTACAAGCAGTATGGAATGAGTTACAATGAGAACCTATATATAATACTACCTACAACCGGATATACTTTGATACCAGCTGAGATTTGGTAGTCAGGACATGTCCCTGACTTACCTTTTGTCACCAACTAAAGTTGGTAACATGTACTATCATAAAAAGGTAAACAGTGGAATAAAGTATGGTCAACTACATGGCTCTTTGAGAAAACGCCATACAGTATCAGAGGTCTGCAGCGGAATGTCAGAGACCATACTTATGTCCATTGATTCATAGCAGTGTCTTCCGAAGGTTAAATGGCTTCGGAAGAACAAGTACTTCCGAAGCCACTTATACTTTGGAAGAGGCTGCACCTTCTAAGGCTTGGGAACTTCTTCTTTCCTTCATACTTCGGAAGTAGTCTTCTGATTGCTCTTCTAAGACTTGATCTTCGGAAGCATGCTCTTAACTTCGGAAGTAGATGCAGGATCGTTTAAGGGTTGAACACAATTACAACACAACAACACAATGAGGAGATTATCTAAACTCTAATCAAACAGTAAACTGGGTTAACCAAAAGTGATACAAAGAACACAAGTAAAGCAAGAGACAGAACAGGAGAATATGGTTTTCAAGGATGCAGTATATTGCTTTCTCAAGTTCTTTTACAGGTGTTACAAAGTATATTAAGATACAAGAAACTTGAAATACTTATACTACAACCTACAGCCGGCTATACTATGAAAGCCAGCTGGATACAATTGACTAGACACTAACAAAATCAATTGTAGAATGAAAAGGCATATCTGCCTTTTGACCTTGTGACTATGACATGCCATAGCTCACATCCTTATACATTACAAAAAGGATAAAGTACATAAAGTGGAAAGTTTCAGACTCAAGACCTCAATGTACAGTTACCAAAAGCATGGACCTTTTCACCAACTCTTGTAAGTTGGCGACTTATCAGAGACGCAGCGGAAAAGGTGCTTTTTGGAACAGTACATCAGATAAAGCATGTGTACTAAAATTCTTCGGAAGAAATCTGTCTTCATAGGGTGAAGCTTCGGAAGACTTTGTCTCTTGAAGCTTCGGAAGACTTCATGTTTGGCTTCGGAAGATATTGGTCTTGGCTTCGGAAGATTTTACACTTAGAATGTTTTTCTAATGTATTGTGTAAAACTTCCGAAGCATTCTTCACTTCAGTACTTAGTGCATGTTGCTGAGACACTTTGGATGTTTTGGGTTGCACAGACTTAAGGAATCCTTACAAACTCCCCCTAGGCTGATGCTACCAAACACTTAGAAGATCTTCAGATGTTGGTAGTCTTCAGTACAATCAAGACCATTCCTTTCTTTCATTTGGTGGTCAGGATCATCAAGATCTCATAGTATCTTCTCATTTCAAAGAGATCATGCAGAGGTAAGTTGATTATGTCTTGCCAGGAGTAGACATTCTCAACACCTTGATCTCTGACAACATGCCATCTTTCTGGATTGGTAGAATAAGTCAAGGACAAGATAGGTGTCTCAGTTGCTAGAGGAGCCACTTGCATAGGAGTTGATTGGGGCCTCATCATGCACTTCCTCAGGTTGATCTGATTCAGCCTGGGGTGTAGAGGTAGATGACTTTGGCTTCTTCTTTTAGTCTTTGGTTAGAAGCCATTTTCTTCTTCTTTTAATGTCTTTAACTGAGAAGACTGGTCTGCAGCACCATGTTGATCATCATGTCTTTTCTCAGTTGGGTGTTCCTCCCTCACAGGTTCAGAAGGAGAGGGAGTTTGACCCTGTCTTGGATCAGAAGATGAAGTTTGCTGAGGCTCAGCTGGAGGTTCTGGTTTAGGTGTCTCTGGTGTTCAAATTGACCTCCACTTCAGGTGGGACTTGACTTGAAAGAGAGTGCAAGTCAATCAATTCACCACTTTTAATCTTCTGCTTGATCACCCTTATATGCTCATCCATTGTAGATAGAGACATGGGACCAAGTCTCCTTCCGGAGAATCCATATGACTTCAAGAAGCTCATCATTCTTTGTTTGTCAGCAGACTTCTTTGCATTCTTTTGAATGATGGCTCTTGACTTTGCAGCTTCTTCCCTTAGCTTCCTTTGGTGTTTTTCTTTCTTGACTAGCTCAAGCTCAAGTTGCTTTAAGTACTCAACTCAATGAAGTCATAGGACAGGGGGAAGAAGTGCATTTTCTGATAGAAGCCTGTGGCACTCAGGTAGTTTATCATTTTGATTCTATCCTCTTTATCTACTGAGGTTCTTGTGGAGCCACATCTTCCTGTGCAGGACTTTCTTAAACTGGAGAGAGAGTGGGAGTATGCTTGTAAAGTCTTTTCTGTCTCTTCTCCTCTTTGAATTGGAGAAGTAACCTTGCATCTTCTTTCTCCTTTATCTCTCTTGACACTTCCATGTCAGCCAGCTCATTCAACTCTTCTAAGGGGAAAGGAGATGATTTCATCAACATCATGTTCATGGTCTGTAAATAGGTAATCTGACTGCCCTTAACTCATATCTTAGTATTTGGTTTGGGGGCAGCCCTGATTGCAGCTTGCATGAATTAGATGACCCCAGAAGAACTTCCACCTTAGCCTCCTTTTCCTCTCTCTCTCTTTCCTTCAATTTCCTCTGGAGTCATTATCTTTTCCCTTGTCACCAACAGACCTTATGACTCAGGGTGGATGAGGCTTGGCCTTTATTGCTTGGTGTAGCTCCATGCTCTGGCCAGAGAGAGGCTGAGAAAACCCTTCACCAGCAGGTTCTCAGATGGAGTTTGGACCTCTGCAGCAGTTGTTGATGGTGAGACAAGGGTCTCAGGTTCTGCCACTGGGCCTTCAGCCAAGGATTCCTATGAAACTAATCTTAGGGTGAGGTGACGGATCAGCGATCACAAGTTGATGTATTAGAGTTCAAAGCAGCGGAATACGAACAGGAATTAGACAAATTGTAGCAAGTAATCGATACTTGTATGCATTAAGAGCACATACGGTTATAGCGAGAGAATATATATTTCTGATTCATGGAATGTTTATAGATATAGAATATTTCTAATCAAATCATTCATTCATTCCATTCATTCACACGTATTACAATAGGTTGTCACTCCTTATATAGAGTGCAACAATCACTGCTGTTATCACGGAAAGTGACAACTGGCAGATCTAATACAAAAATAACTAACTCTTAACAAACTACTGAAATGTTCACAACTACTAAGAACATATCAGAGTGTTAAGTACAAATATAAAACTACTGAAACTACAACGACTGAAGAACAAGCTCTTCAGTCGTTTTACAAAACTACTGAAACATAAAACTACTGAAACTAGAAATATAAAACTACTGATATCACAACTACTGAAGAAGTACTCTTCAGCAGTTGTGACAAACTACTGAGGCTTCAGTACTTGATCTTCAGACTTTGACCTTCAGGTGTTTCATCAGCTGATGACTTCAGTAGATATCATCAGCTGATGTCTTCAGTCTTTGTCTTCAGACTTTGTACATCAGTTGTTGATCTTCAACACTTGTGAACTCTTCAGCTGTTGTACTTCAGTACTTTGGTCTTTCAGCTTCAGCACTTGTGTTCTTCAGCTGTTGTACTTCAGCACTTTAGTTCTTCAGCTGTTGAAGTCTTCAGCACTTGATCTTCAGCTGTTGAGGCTTCAGCACTTGTCAAACTGCTGATGAGTCTTTCAGCAGTTGTTGTGATACCATGTGGGACTTAGAGGTTTTCTGATCTTGGCTCATTGGTTCTTTTGGTCCAACAAACTCCCCCTAACCAATGCAGCCAAAACCTCTAAATTATTCATTGTCCCACTTATTGTTGGCAAAGTGTTGGTCTTTTTCCTTCTTGATCAGTAGAGAAGATGACCCATGTAAGCTCCGGCCTGGGAAGAAATCGCAGATATTTGTTTGGCAAGGTATGAATAGGAACTCTGTTTTGGGGAACTGGACACAGAGTTGTTATCCCATTCATGAGATTTACTTCCCCATAATGAGTCTGTATGACTCTCGAACATAGGCCTCAAGGAGAACAACTTGTTCCTCCTGAGAGAGTTCTTCTCCTCCTTCGAAGAAGAACTCTGGACCATAGTACTCTGATAAGTACTTCATGGTCCTGCCATTTTCAGCTCCACCGTAGTTACCTCCCTATATACAAATTCATCAGGATGGTTGCCTTCAAGGAGTAACTGGAGCTCATTCTTCTGGATGTCTTCAAGCTTTTATATAACAACCCCTTCTGATCATCATGTTTTCTAGTAAAGCTTGAGGGGTCTTCTTTGCTTGGTGAGCTTTCTTGAATTCATCAATGATTTCCCAAGGTGAGACTACAATGGCCAACATGATGGTAGAATCTATTGTTTTTCGTACCTGGCCATTGTATCTGTGTGGAATAGTTCTTTTATGGATTCTAGAACTCACCCTGGGTCTGGCCATACTCTCACTCTCTCCTTCTGATACTGAAAAGTGTGCCTGAGAGTGTACAGCCTTTGAGCATGCCCTTTCATGGCTTGAATAGATGATGACTGAGGAAATTCCTTGTCAACCATCTTCAACAGTTGCTCATCGTGCTGTTTCTACTGTTCTTCTTCTTCTATCTTGACTCTGACCATTTCCCTTTGAGAGTCTGGTGTGATCATGGGTTGACTTCGGGTTTTGGTAGCTTTAGAACAGCAGAGAGTGGCAGACTATCATATTCATCCTCCTCTTCTTCTTCTTCTTCCATCCTCAGCACCCTTCTCCTCCTTCTGGGTGCATCACTGGATGATGGTTGGGGTGGTGAAGGAATTGGTTTTGGAGAATGAAGATGTTTGGATTTTGGCTTAGAGATGGTTGGGAGATTTGAGGGATAGGCTCTGTTGAGTGGGTGGAAGGGAAGGTTGATCCAGCATCTTTGTAGTTGTTTCGCCTTTGTGAGTTTAGCCATCTCTAACCTTTTACCAGCCCCAGCCTCATCAAGGGCTTCCACAATAATCCCTTTGTTGAATTGCTCAGACAGACAGATTCTGGTGGCTATAGCCAGAATACTGTCCTGGTCCATGCGTGAATCTCCATTAACGATCTTCTAAGTATTTTTCAATAAAGCGGGTCATTATTTCCATCTCTCTTTTTCCAGAGCATCATACCCTGCCCATCGAGTTTGTATCTCTTGCACTTCCAACCTTCTGATCTCACTATCCAGTGTGGCTGTGTCAAACCCCTGCCTGAAGAGTTGTTCATTATTTTATCCATGGATCGGCTGTGTGTAGTGTCAGCTTCTTTTACCAGCTCCTCCAAGGATTTGTCTTCAGCAGTATGATCATCAGCACTTTTCTTTCGCTTGTAAGTGAGCAGAGGTTGCTTTTCTTTCTCCTCCTCTTGGGCTTGCTTCTCTTCTTCTTTTCCTCTGTTCTTTTCCTCTTCTTTTCTTTCACTGCAGTACTCTCCCCCTTTTTGGATGCATTGGAGAAGGGGTTTGTACCACAGAAAGTGTCTTTTGCACAACAGCATCAATCAGGGGTTGTAAAGTTGAGGAAAGCCTCTCATCAATGGCTTTAGTCACAATATCAGTGATTATTGGTGTGATGAGAGGGAGGGAATTTTGAAGTACAGCACCTATTTGCTCAGGAGGGTTCTGTTCCTGAGAAGTAGGGCCTGAAGCAGAGGCAGGTGATTGAGTTTGGAGTGGCTCAGTGTTTAGGGAACCTTCAAGTGAAGGTGCCATCTGTGGGTGGGTAGAGGCAGATGGTCTTTCTCCTTGGAGAGTTGATCAAGTAGGTTTTGCAGCCTACTGACTTCTCTTCAAGGATTGTGTTCTGGGCAAGAACATCGTAGAAAAAGCCCAGGTCATCATCAGCCGAAGCTGAATCATCTGACCTCCTGCTTAGAGCAGGATTTACATGCACTGGGTGTAGACCAGTTGATGCATGTGCCCCTTGTGCTTGGTACTGGGGACTTCCAGCCTCAGGACAGTGTCCATCATCAGTTGTTGCCTCTAGTGAGGTCTTAGCAATATACCAGCCTCATTCTGATCATGTGCTGAGTCAGAGGAGGTGGCAGCCTCACTAGATATTCTAAGCTCCTTGTCTACACCAGGAGATAGAAGTGGTAAACCCCTATGTTGTGGGTTCTCAAGTGCATTGTGTTCCTCCCCTCAATTGTAGAGGTATTCCCAGTAGTAAGTGGTTTCTGGGGGTGGGTGAGGAGTGCAGTTGAGTCAGCACTTGTGCAACTATTAAAGTTGGGCTGTGAGGGGCGGTTGTTTGGGGTGAAGGGATAGAAGCAGTGTGCACCGGGGAGGTTGGTGCTCTTCAATGGCAATCCCCTCAAGTGAGGAAGATCCCAGATATATAGGTACCCCTTGTGTGGTTGCTGCAGGCTCCTGTTGAGAGGAAGCCTGAGCGGCTATGGCTGGAAGAGTCATTGTATCCACTAGGGGGTTGGACTAGTGGATATATCCTGCGTTTGTGTTGCAGGGGCATCCTCAGGGGACTCAATTCGCTGAGTAGCCGTTTGGGTTTCTTTTTGTGGGTTTGGTGGGGACTTTTGATTTGGAGGTGGTGGCTGTGGGTTCCAGCTGCGTGGGTTTTCGCAGCTTGGCAGCCATTTTTAGTGTCTGGTCAGAGTTGTGCCGGGAGTATACTTCCGGCAGAACAGCCGTAGCAGGGACTCCCAAGCCAACAAGTCCTCAGCATTAAGCTGGTTTGTAATGATGGCATTATGAACCGTGGATATAGTATCCAACGGTTGGCAGTTAGTTTTTGAGCCATGTCCTTGAGCTCCGAAAATATTATTTCAGAAAAGTTTAGCGGTTGTTGCTCAAGAATAGAATACATTACCTGCTGCCATTTTGTCGACATTTGATCCCAAGACGACGTCTTAGGGGCCAAACATACATTCACCATGTGAAAGATTAGGCGCTCAGCGTCATTAAAGTGTTTCTTCATGATAGTGGAGGCACTGAGATCGCCTTGATATCCATGTTGGGCAAAGGATAGATCTGTGGTGCCCTTCGGATATCCAGCAGGAGAACTAGCATCATTCAGATGAAGAATTTTGTGGATTATTGCAGGAGTGATGACTACTTCTTTGTTGTTTACAACCGACTGGAGAGATGGTGTGTTGGTATCCCCAGTGGTAATAGTAACGTTCATCCAAAATTGGTGCAGGGCTTCGGCATGTAGTATGGGATTCAGAAGAAATGCCGTATTGTATTGGGACTGAACCATAAGATCGATAGCAGTAACGAACTTAGTCCAGATAGGCGATTTAATGAGGTAGGCAACACAGTTGTGTCGCGGTTTAATTTGCATGGACGCCATAAGAAGAGGGAAGTTTTGGAGAGGAACGTTAGGTTGAAGAAGATGAAGCATGAAAGCTTAGGTGAGGGATATTTATAGGGTACGGGTAAGAAAACGACTGAAGGATGTGGTGTTAGTCATCAGTAGTTTAAACGACCGTTGACATGGTATTATCCTTTCAGACGTTGAAACGGCTGAAGTCGTGGTGTTA
>JACCIX010000943.1:0-5000 GCA_025506515.1 Flaveria trinervia | reverse complement strand
CCACATACATACATACATACATACATACATACATACATACACAGACACATACACACAAACACATATACATACACACATACATGCATACACACATACACACCTACATACATACATACATACATAAGTACAACATACATACATATACATCATACATACATACATACATACATCATACATACATACATACATCCGCTACATACATACATACATACATACCTACATACATACATGCATACATAACACACAAAACACACAAAACACACAACCCACATACACACATACAAACAACACATACAAACATACATACACACATACATACATACATACATACATACATACAACATACATACATCATACATAATACATACAAACATACATACATACATGCATACATATACATCTACATACATACATTCATAAATACACACATCATACATGCATACACACATACATACATACATACACATATACATACACACACATACATACACACACACATACATACATACATACATACATACATACATACATACATGCATGCATATACATACACTACATACATTCATACGTACAACATACATACATACATACGTACATACATACATACGTACGTACGTACACGCATAAATACATACATACATACATACATACATACATACATACATACATACATACATACATACATACATACATACATACATACATACTACCATGCATGCATACATACACACACACATACACACAATGTTGGGTTTGTTGTGCCAAAACAATGTTGTTTAACCATTTAAACAAGAAAAACGCAGCGGATAAACATTTAACAAATACCATTTGTAATCTGAAAATTGATATTCATAACTTAATTTCAACAAACCCAAAGACATAGGATCATTTGTATGTGAATAAACTAGTTATCAACAAGCTAAAACAACCAAAACAACATCAACAAACTACCTTTATGGGCGATTTGAAGAACCGACATTAGAGCTGCTGGAAATCACGTTTTGCTGAATAAGTGGCTGTCCTTGGATTGCCAAACACCAAGGATAGGTGTCCTCAAGTGCTCATACCCACAAGCCTTCAAGAAACACCATATTTGCTAGGATTTGACACCAAAAATCGCATCAAAAACCCCTGCTGAAAACCTTTTCAGCCGTGAAACATCAAGAAGATGTCAAAGGCTTTGTTCCAGCCGTATGACTTCTCTTCCATAAGAGAAACTCGAGTTCTTGTGCGATTTCATGTGAGAAAGAGGAGTAGATCAGATGTGTGTATGTTCATAGAGAGTTTCGTGTTTCAAAACAAGAAAAGAAAAAGAGAGGGGAGAGCTTTGCGGCCGATAATGTGATGTAATACACATTTTCGATCTCAATAAACTCATCCGGGTGATTACCCTCTAGGAACAACTGGAGCTCATTTTTCCTGACTTCCTCAAGCCTCTTGTAAACTAACCCCTTTTTCACTATTTTGTTTTCCAGCATCTTCTGAGGGGTTAGATTAGCTTTATAGGCTTTCTTGAAGTCCTCTAGGATTTCCCAGGGTGAAACTACAAAGACCAGAGAGATCACTTCATCTACGATCTTTTTCACCTGGCCAATGTATCTCTGAGGTATGTTTTTCTTATGAATTCTGTGAGAGACCCCTGGGATCAGGCCAAATCCTCACTCTTTCCTTTGATATTGAAAGGTATGCTTGAAGTGTAAAGTCTGAGGGCTGTTTCTTCATATTGATGATAGAAGATGTGGCTGCAAAGCTTTGTCAACTCTCTTCAGCAATTCCTCATCATGTGTTTATGAAGCTCTTCTTCTTCTAGCTTCACTTTAACCATTGTCTTTGGAATTCAGGAGTAATTTCTGAGGAGTGACTTGTGGCCTTAGGAAACTGAATCACAGCTGAGAGTGGCAACCTATCTTCATCATCTTCTTCATCATCTTAGCCTCAATACCCTTCTCTTCTTCTTCAAGGGTATATCATCGGCTATGGTTTTTGAGGGTGGTAGGGAGTTGGTTTGTGTTGGGTTTGTAGGCCAAAACAATGTTGTTTAACCATTTAAACAAGAAAAACGCAGCGGATAAACATTAACAAATACCATTTGTAATCTGAAAATTGATGTTCATAACTTAATTTCAACAAACCCAAAGACATAGGATCATTTGTATGTGAATAAACTAGTTATCAACAAGCTAAAACAACCAAAACAACATCAACAAACTACCTTTATGGGCGATTTGAAGAACCGACATTAGAGCTGCTGGAAATCACGTTTTGTTGAATAAGTGGCTGTCCTGGATGGCCAAAACACCAAGGATAGGTGTCCTCAAGTGCTCATACCCCAAGCCTTCAAGAAACACCATATTTGTTAGGATTTGACACCAAAAATCGCATCAAAACCCCTGCTGAAAACCTTTTCAGCCGTGAAACATCAGAAGATGTCAAAGGCTTGTTGTTCCAGCCGTATGACTTCTCTTCCATAAGAGAAACTCGAGTTCTTGTGCGATTTCATGTGAGAAAGAGGAGTAGATCAGATGTGTGTAGGTTCATAGAGAGTTTCTTGTTTCAAAAACCAGAAAAGAAAGAGAGAGGAGAGGCCTTTGCGGCCGAAAATCCTCATACCCTATTAGGGTTTTTCCCCTTTTTAAGACTCTTTTAATTTGACTAATTTATAAATTACATAATTAACTTTAATTATATAAAATATGCACACACAACTTTTATTATTTGATGTTGCTTGATTAATTTAAACAACATAACAAATAATAACCATGAACAAAATATCCTCATAATTTGTTCATTCTCACATATAATTATTTAGAAAACCCATTTCTAAATTGGTGTAATTATTTAATGCATGATCATATCATCAATTAAATATTAATTGGTGTTTGCTAAGCTTGTTTTGGGTATGACCCGACTTGGATCACAACGTACTAACCACATCAATGTTCTATGGTCTTGGGCATACAGAATCCAACAATCTCCCACTTGCACAAGATACATAGAAGATTGATGCAAGCAGTAAATACCGCCTAACAACGGTTTACTACCCTTAATACGCGTGACTTAAAGCCATTCAATAACATCATCCCCTTCAAGTATCCAACTTGAAATGATTTAGGTGAATCAATCATCTATCCTTTTGTTACAGATGTCATGTTAAATCCAAGGACACAGAATGATCATTCCTAGTTGATTTAACTTAATCAGGCCTTAGACATCATGCTCTCAACGAATAAGAGGAACAAATTCCATCTTGACTACATACGTTTCTCACAATCACCTTATGTTGTACCCAAACATAGCTTTGTACTGACCATTATTTCAGAGCAGTGAAGAACTAGCTCAAGGTATAACACTTGGTGAATATCAAAACCCATATGTATCTCAGGTCAGAGGATACCAAATGATATTCGCCTTTACTCAAATTTACTTATGATCAATCTAGAAGATCCCATGTAGTAAAATGAGATGCGGGTCAGTCTAATATTGCATCCCACAAATATCTATGAACCTTGGTAGCAACCAATTGCTCTATATTCATACCTTATGAATATCTACCAATCCATGTTCATAATAGTCTCATATTCATATTTGTTCCCACAAATATGACTGACTACGGACATTAGAATAATAAACATATTCATGGATGTAAACATGCTAAAAGGGAACACGACTCAAAAGTCAAAATTACAATTGTTCCATACATAAATACTAAATAGATCAATTCCAATCACTAGAATATCGAAGTCCTAAGGCACAAGTATGACCCTCATACTTTGCCTTCGCAAGGAGCTTCGTGAGGGATTCGTAACGTTTTGATCCTAATGAACTTTACGAATACATATCTTTACCCTTTTCAACTTCATCCCTTATGATGTTGAATCTCCGCTCAAGGTGCTTAGTCTTTGATGAGTACGGGGTTCCTTGATTTGAGCAATCCCACCCACGTAATTACCAAAGATCTCTAGGGAGTCTTGAATGGTAGAGACCACCCCTAGATAAGCAATGGACAAACTTATCCATGCAACTTCCAAAGCTGCTAATGAAGCGGCTATGTATTCGGATTTTAGAGTGAATAATGCTACCGTGTCCTGCTTTGAACACTTTAAGGATACCACACCTCCATTCATAATGGAAGTACACCTGATTGATGGTCGAGAACCATATGGATCAGTTTTGAGAGCCCGCACCAGTGTAACCCTTACATGGACTTCCTTTTAAACAGATCCGTATATTAGAAATATATCCTTTGTCCTATTAAGGTATTTCATATACTTTTAACAGCCACCTGATGGTTATTTTATTGTTATCTACTTTGTCATACCTGATAAGCATGACACGTCCGTGTTAGTGCATATCATTAGACAAATGACGGATCCTATAGCAGATGCGTATGGGATATCCTTCATTTGTTTTTGCTCATCCTATGAGCTTCGACATTGAGACATAGTCTATCATTGTCTCTCTTTGAATAGGTACCGTACCTTTCCAAGAGTTTTCCATCTTGAACCTTTTCAAGATTTTATTAATATATGCACTTTGGTTTAGCCCTATCAACCACCTCGATCTATCCTTATAGATCCTTATTCCAAAATATGGGTGGTTTAAACGAGATTCTTTTATGAAAAATATGTTCCAAGCAAGGTTTTAACACCTTCCATGTTGGAATACATGTTGAAAGTACAATTATGCTCCCACTAGCTTTCATAATATTACATGACCTTTTGATGCTTGTTTCAATCCATAGATCTATCACTTTAACTTGTATACTTTATTGGGATGTCGCGGATCGACAAACTTCATGGAAACTATGTGGACAGTCTCTACAAGATGTCCATTAAGGAAAGCGGGTTTTGACATCCATTAGCCAAAACTCATATTAAAAATATGCAGTTATGGCACTTAACATCCTAATCGACCTTAGCATTGCCACGGGGTAAGACTTTCATCATAATCAACCAATTGAGTTTGATGAAAACCTTATGCTATAAGTCTTGATTATAAGT
>JACCIX010000153.1:0-45002 GCA_025506515.1 Flaveria trinervia | reverse complement strand
TGGATGAAACCGTTCTCGGATAGCTCTTGAAATTGACTAAGAGTTCTTGCATTTCAGATGGTGTAAGTCGATATGGTGACTTAGCCACGGGGTTTGCTCCCGATATCAAGTCGATTTTAAACTCAACTTCACGCACGGGGAGGTAAACCACTAAGGTCATCGGGAATTACTTCAGGAAAGTCTCGATGATAGGGAACATCCTTAAGTTCTTTTTCCCTTTGACTTTCGTGTTGACCACATAAGCCAAGAAAGCCATATACTTCTTGCTTAAGCATTTTCGGGCTTGAGTGCAAGACACGAGTTTAAGTTCCTTTGGAAGATTTTTTCACCGAACACCTTCAAAGTATCACGAGAAGGTAAACGGTATAAACGGATGCACTTCTCGAAACAAATGATCTCGGCATGGTTGGCTAACCAATCCATACCAATGATGACGTCGAGGCTTCCAAGTTTCAAAGGGAGAAGATCAATAAGAAAATCTGCGTGTCAATACTTAGATACAATCACGAATAATGACGTCAACAGTGATTGTTTCTCCATCGGCAACTTCAATGGTAAAGGTCTTTTCTAGTTTCGTATGTGGCTTAGCAAGTATGGGTTCAAACTCTAACGAAACAAAACTTTTATCGGCTCCAGATCAAATATGACATAGGCATAAGTTTTGTTAATAAGGAACATACCCTGTTCAATTTTTAAGTTTTATTTAACGATATAGGTAAAGTATAAAATAATCTGTATCACAAGTTAATAGGCGAGATAACATACCATTCACCACATCATGGTTTTTTTGTGCTTGGTTAGCGTTGATGTTGAAAGCAACGTCCTCGGGCTTGTGGAACGTTACCCACAAGACGAGGGCATTGTGGGCGGAAATGACCAGGTTTCCCACAGTTGTAGCAAAACACAGTTTGTGACCACAGCGGCATTGTTAGGTGCACGGTGACAAGTCGCCACCAAATGACCATATTTACGCATAAGTGTGCAGATGCGGCACGGTTGATTCCCCGTATGATGATACCTACACGTGTTGCACATAGGCTGAGGACTATCATAAGACCTACCCCAGGCACTTGTGCCACAGGTGTAGCTGCAAGTACAAGTTGTCTTTGGGGTTGTTTGGGTGCAGCCCATATCATAGTTACGCGCCGGTGCGATCTTGCGCTTCTTGTTGTTGTTGTTGTTGTTGGACGGTTCAGCTTTGGTCTCCTTAACGGCCTCGGTAGCCATCTTTTCCACCTTTTGGAACCCTTCACAGATAGGTGTCCCCGTTCGTATTGTTCTCGGTGAGTTTAGCGGTGATAGTAATGGCTTTCTTCCAAAGTTGTGGGTCGGCTACCCACCACATCATCTTGAATTTGGGTGAACACCCTTGATAACTTCTCGATGTTGCGGGGGATAGTGTCGACCATATGAGGCAGTAGTATACTCAACTCATGATGCCTAGTTGAGTAGGCCAAATGATCACCATCGGTTTGCTTCAATTCCAATTCCTCCTCCAATTTTTTGCAGTTCGCGTTCTCGGGCAGAACTCGCGATGGCAATGTTCCTTGATCTTCTTCCCAAGTAAAGTGCCAGAATAGCATCGGGCCCACGATTTCTCTTCTCGCTATTCCACCAGTGAGAAGCCCTTTCTTGGAGCAGGCTAGTGTCATAACGAACTTTGAGTGCCCTCGGGACACTCACAGTTGACAAAAGTGTTCTCCATGCTCTCGAACCACTCAAGTAGACCATGTGCTCCTTCCTTGCCACTAAAACTAGTGGGTTTACATGAGCTAAAGTGCTTGAAAGTGCAAGTTTGGTTGTTGTGCCCTTGGTTAGCACTATTCTCCTATGACCGTTGTTGCTAAGTTTGTTCATTAAGGTGCTATTGAGTTCAGCAACCATGGTTTGGATGACAGCAGCCATTTGTCAGGCAATCATGGCGGCTAGCTTACGATCGGAACTTTCCACGCTTTCCATGATGACGAGACATGCTGGAATATACAAAATGAGTTAGATACGAGAATTGGGAATAAGGATTATAGTTCAACAAGGATAAGGCAAAGTTTGTAAGGCACATGGAATGGTTCCATTTGGTAACGCATTACCATTTGGAAACGTTGACACGTCAAGGTAGGTTGACCCACTCGCCTTAGAAATTGTGTATGTTGACCATAGTTTATCACTCATCCCAGAAATCCCCAGGTAAGCATAACTATCCCGTAGGATTTATGCGATATGCTTGCCTTAGCCCGAGGGCCTTTTGCCAAAATCCAGAATACAGGTGTCTATGTGTCACACAAATTTCTTAGGTTCATGGAAACAAAACCTTGATGAGATTTATATTGATTAGACATAACGTCTAAAGATCCAAATCATAAGCATAAGCATAAGTTTCCACGTGTTGACGAAATAAGGTTAGAAGTTTCATTTGGTCGGGGAGAGTCAAAGAGTCAAGTTAAGTTTAGGGAGACAAGTAACAAAGTTTAAACAATTACAAGGCAACCTATGCTAAGGCATCAAGTTGCACATAAGTATGGCATAGCATAATGTAGCATGCAAACATATATATAATTTCAAGAATATATATTATTCTATGAGGTTCATGCATAAGTTATAGTCTAGGTCACCATTTCTAATAACCTAAATCCCATAGTTATGGGCTCTGAGACCAATCTGTCACACCCCCACCTTGACTTCGGAAAAACGTCAAGATGTGAGGGTAAGATTGTTCACAACCACATAACGCTATAATTTAAATGTAAATATAAAATTATAAGTTTCAAAAGGAAATATAAACATAATATCAAACGTGAAATAAGTTCAAACATAAATCAAAAACATAACATAACATTTTAATTTATTAAACTAGGTCCAAGTCCTAGTTTTTTTGCAAGCTTTAAAGTCCACTTTAAACTTGGGGATTTCCTAAAACATGATAAAAATAAAAGGTCAACTATAAATAGTTGGTGAGTTTCCAAGGTTTTCATACATAATATGATAAAGTTACAAGTAGCAATTCATGTCATAGGTCATAAGCAAGTAAGGTTATATAACACATATCGTACAACCAAACCTCGACTTGATTACAAGTATAAAAGATTGGCTAAGTGTATTTGGTTCCCATGATGAACAAGCATACGTCATCAGGAGTCGGCAATATCTCGACTTTAGTACCAAATAGGCTTGTCAGGCCCAAAGATCTAAGACGTTGCCACGCTAGCAATAGTTAATGATTGTAAACAAACTATGTATCTCATATAAACACTTACAACACACAAATAACCATGACAAATATAAAGATGAATTGCAAGTGCTTTACAACTCTAACGTGTACAAGTGTGAAAATAAAAAAGGGGCAAGGAAACTCACATGTTTAAATAAGTGCAAGAATGGAAATTAATAAGAATAATAACAAGCTTCGTTCCAAGATGTATCGTCACAAGACACCTAAATAAATATGTTTCATGATTAAAGCTTTACAATAAGTTTAATGAATTAACATGGACTAGGAATCAACTTGATGTTTGGGGTTTTGTTGATTATATTTGCCAAATAAGGACTCAATTATATTTTTGTGGGAACGATTTTATTTAAATTTTATATAAATATATGGATTAAGAATAACTTTTATAATAATTTTGTAATGTTTATAAAGTTTAGATAAAGTTTATAATTAATAAAATGAACACAAATAAACAATAATTTAAAGGCAATGTTTGAAATAATAGTTCGTGTAAATTAAACTATTATTTAAAGTCTAAATTTTATAAAAATATTCTGACTATATTATTAACTTTAGGATATTAAATAAAAAATAAAGGTATTTTTATAAATAAATTACTAAAAAATGATTAAATAGTTTTAAAAGAACAAAGTTTATGAAATTTTTTTCATAATTTTTAGACATTTTTAACATCAAATTTGAAGGCCAAAAAGGCCTAAAAAAATACTTGAGGTTCCCGGATTCGAACCGGGACCTCTTGTTTAGAGGTCATGTGGTTTTACCAGTGAACCAAAGGCCTTAGCCGCATTTAGATTAGGTTCTTAATCCTTAAAAACATCAACACAAGATCCCACCCAATTCTCATGAACCCTAGAATTGTTTACCCCCAAATCGAAGATCAAAACAACATTGTGAACCCAATTAAGTTTGGGGCTTTTGTTCCCCTCATCAAAAACCGAGTTCATTATTGTATTAACTTCCCCGATTGATATCGAATTGTCAACGAACACTCGAACAATAGTCGCGCTAACAAGTACCAATTCCATGGCAAACGTTGATAATAACTCAATTAATTTTGGGGATAGCTTCGTGTGATGTTCTTGACGCAAAGCCCTATGACAATTTCGACAACTGAAGCTCAGAAGATGATGAACCCGTTAGTTGCAGGTCTCGGTGTTTATGGTGATTGTACTCAATGATTGTGTTTGTTTTAACACAATTTTAGTTCATGATTAAGTTCGAATCGTCTCCATGAACCGGTTTAGAGAGCGTTTGGGGTTCGTTTTTATTGCTTTTAATGGTTCTTGGACCTCGCCGCGCCGCGTCGGAGCTTCGCCGGCCGGCGGCCGGAAAATCGGGGAGAGAGAAAGGGTTTTGGTTGGGTTTTAAATAGTTACACAAATGGTCCCTCTAGTTTATTTATTTATCATTTTATGTATAAACCTATTAATGAAAGTTTCTAATTTTGCAATTAAACCCCGAAGCTCAATAAATTTTATGTTTTAAACATTAGTAAGTTTTAATACCCTCATAGATTATTGTTATACTAATCTTATTATTACTAATGTTATCATCATTATTATTGACATAAGCTTGATTATTATTGTTGCTATAATAATAATTACAATTATTCTTGTTAACATTGTTATCATTATTAGTATTACCGTTATTAGTTATATTATTATTCTTTATTATAACTTATTAGTATTGTTTTATTATTAGTTTGTCATATTGTTAACTTTCATACGTTTACATACTAATAACAACTAAGAGAAAAATAAACATAAATCACCTACAAATTCCAAAATTTACAACCATGACCCTTTAAGAATAAACGAAGTTAACTTTAATTAACAAAAATACGAGATGTTACAGTTTACAAGCTGGAGAAGCTCTCTACTACGGACTCCATCAAGCCCCTAGAGGATGGTATGAGAAACTCTAAACTGATTTGGTGAAACACGGCTTTCGCAGAGGAGTTATGGACTATACACTATTCATCAAAGAAAAAGATGGCGACTTACTACCGGTACAGATTTAAATGGATGGCATAATCTTTGGTTCCAAAACAAGAGTTATATCAAGAATTTGAATCTGTAATGAAAGCATAATTTTGAGATGGTGCCATGGGAGAGATTAAATTCTTTCTCGGGTTACAGGTGGATAGACACCAATAGGAATATTTCTACATCAGACTAAGTATGTAGGGAATATCCTCAGTCGCTTCAATATGGAGAAAGCTTTATAGCTGGAACTGCCCTTGATACAAATCTTGACGTGGCACCCGACGAAATGGTGATCTGGTTGATGCCACTATGTACAGAGGAATGATTGGATCTATCATGTATCACACAGCCTCACGATCAGATATCATGTACGTGACGTGTCTCTGTTCCAGATATCAGGCGAAACCAAAAGTCGACCATCTTATAGGCGTTAAAAGGATTTTTTGTTATGTGAAGGGTACTGCAACAGTCGGGTTGTGGTATCATCATGATGATGATTTTGAGCTTATAGTGTATAGTGACTCGGATTATGGCAGTTGTAAAATGAATTACAAGTCAACATCAACAGGATGTGAGTTCTTTGGTAGACGGTTAGTCACTTGGCACTATAAGATGCAGACCTCTGTTGCTCTGTCAACATGTGAAGCTGAATACATTGGTGCTGCAATTGCTCTTCACAATCATCTGGATTCAACAGCAATGCACGACTACGTTTGCAATTTTCTAACACTCCTATCTTTGTTGATAATTTCTGTTGCAATAGCCATAACAAAAAATTTGGTCCAACACCCTAAAACTAAACACATCGTTATTAGTATCACTTTATACATGACTGTTTTGAAAAGCACTTAATCAATGTGGTTAAAATAAATATGGATTTTCAACGTACCAACCTCTATACTAAAGCATTTAATAAACCTAGGTTTTATATCTGTTAGAGGTCAATGGCGTGAAAAAAAATGTGAAGTGATTCCAAAGACGAAAGTCGTAGTCCGACTTGTGTACTTAATTTTTTTTAGTTTGTTTTATTTTACTTATTTTCTTGTCTATTATAAAAATCCAAAAACACAAAAATATTTTTAGTTTTAGAATTTTAGGGGGAGAATAGGTTAAATTAGCATTAAATTTGTGAGTATTTAATTACTTAAAAAAATGAGGGAGGAGGATAGCTTAGCTACAAGAAATGAAATCAAATCTGTGATTCTGATTTAACGTTTATGGAAAATGATAGTACACAGGGAACAGATTGTTTGGGACTTTGAAAGATTTTAAATGATTAAGATACAATTTCAAAGTATAAGTCTGAGAAGTCTAAGAAAAATAAAAGGAAAATGATAATAAACTAGTATGCTACTGAGGTAACATAGAGAAAGTAGACCTAGAGGTTGCTAGTTCATTATATGATGTGTCGGTAGATTCAACACAATAGTTGAGTAACCTCAATGTGGTTTAAAATTCAAACTAAGTTGTTCAACTTTTTGTGATTTCCCATCTTATCCCTGCTTAACACAATCAACGCAGTTCCAATAGGGGTTAAGGGCAAATAAACGCCACAAATGTGTGCGGACGACCATAAAATGAGCAAAGCACATGGAAAAATGCTAAATGAAATCGAGCTAATAACTTATGTTGTTGGTGCGTTATGAGCAAAAAGAAAAATAAATACTCTAACAAGATATAGGTTGTGTGCCTCTCTACTGTGCGGTGCACTGACCTGAGGATAAGCATACCTAAATATTCTCGAATTAATTACAGTTCGCGCCTGTCTGCTGTGCAGTGGCACTGACCTGAGGCTTGGCATCTCTTTGAAAGTTCTTAAAAAAGTTTCTTCTTGTCAAATACTCGTAGACCGCTCAAAAATCTCCTGAGGAATGTTGATTACCATATAAATGTGGGATCCACAAATGCTCGTTGAAATAATTAAACCGTAACTCATCACTAATGTGTTTCAAAAATCAATGTATGGATTTAAGAGGACAAATATACCGACAATCATCGTGACCTGTAGTTCTTGAAAGTCAAAATCATTGTGTGGATCTTATAGCTCTAGTACGATTTACTAAAATTGCTATTGACTCTCAGTCAAAACAAGAATCTAGCATCAAAATAGTTTATTAAAATGTCCCAAATGATTCTGATATACCTATATGATTCCATAATGAATCGTAACAGAAATGATAAAATAGACCTGAAGCTTTGCTGTCAAGGAAGTAAAATCGGTTAGAAGTACTCTAATAGGTTTAAATCCATCTCAAATTAAAAATACAAAATTATATCTTGTTTCGTTTTTAAATTTCAAGTTGTCTTATTTAACTATTAGTTATTTGTTAGGTAAAAGTTGGACTATACATCTTGATTCAATCTATAATCACTCACTAAAAGGGGTCACGTCTGAGGTGACAAATCGGGTTTTTTCATTAAAAGGATCACGTGTAAGGTGATCAAACATTTTTAATTAAAAAGGTCATGTCTGAGATGATCATCGGTCATAACATCTTATCAATAGTTAAACGTGTATATTTGAATGTGAAAGAGGTCAAACTCATAAGTATGGACCAATCGCACGATTGGACCATAAGTATGGGCGAATCGCACGACTTGACCATAAGTTTGGACCAGTTGCACGATTGGATCACAAGTATGAGCCAATCGCACGATTGAATCATACGTATGAGTCCAGTCGCACGACTGAACCCAGTCGCATGATTGAATATTAACTTCGTATAAATAGCAGGGAGTCGATCGCAGGGAGTCTCATCACCCCTCAATTGCCCTCAGACGCCCGAAAGTACCGAGACTCTGTCCAAATTTTGTTTGATTGATTTAGTAATTGATTGTGATTATAACGTTTACTTTTTGCATCTATAGGTAATGTGAGACCAAAATCAACTTCAATGTCCCATTTATTAAGCCCTAATGACTTAACCATTCAAATAAAGAACTTAGGTGAACTCTTCGAAATAAACCACCTAAATGGACATAATCATTTATTTAAGGAACATTGGTGTTATTTATAGTGATTGCGAGTGTAATGAGCCACTACACAACAGTTAACGTCAATTTTGACCAAGAATTGGATTTAAACTGTCAAAACAGAGAGTTATAAAAATGGATGTGCGGATGAACTTCAATAGTACGATTCAGTTGGGCATAAGACTCAATCGCACAATGAACCAGGCATATGAGTTCCGTCGCACGATTGACTCAACCGCATGGCCAAACACACGACTAAGATCAGTCACAAGCTAAATCGCATGACTGAACTCAGCCGCATGCTCAATAGCACGACTGAACTCAGTCGTATGGTTGAATCGCCACGATTGAACCAGACTGATCTCAAACAGTTTAATTTCATGTATCTTCTATTATGCTCAAATCTAACGTATATGTGTCTTGTGTTTATAGAAACATGGCTGATTGGTGACTATCAACACCCAGCACAAAATTTTGCCAATCTTGACGCTACCTTTAGGAACGTCGCTGAGTTCGCTGGGATTATAGCTTTTTTGAGGAGGTCGAGGATCTACAAAGCTATCTCTGCTCCTTGCACACCGTACCGATCTCTATAGTAGGCCCTCTAGGAAGGTGCTTCAGTTGACAGAGCTGTTGAGCTTACTATACATGAGCTCCATTTTGGCCAAGAGATTGAAGTCACTGCAGCTGATCTAAGACGGGTACTAGATCTGGGTGATGATGATGCCCACCCGACCAAGTTGCATCCTCTGACAGTAAGGGGATGTTTTCTACGGATGAATTACACCGGGGACATCAACTTAGGTGTGCTCAACAAAAGCAACCTGTGTCCCCCCAGTTTAAGTACCTGGCCCATGTCATTCCGAAGTGCATTGCATCAAGGTGGGGAGGATTTTATGATCTATCTGACCAATCCAGAATGCATACGTTGCACTAGTGTTGAACCAAACCTTCAGCTTCTCTAACATAATCTTCTCTTACTTGATAGAAAACCTTGAGGCCAAAAGCAAGGAAGGCTTCTGCATGTATCCAAGATTCTTACAGCATGTATCCAAGATTCTTACAGCTTATTATTGATGAGAAGCTTCCGTCATTGCCAAAGGAGAAAGAAGATGTCGTGGTACTCGAGGTTATGGATGATACCACCTTGGGTAGGATGAAGGTATACAGGGGGAAGCAAGGTGAAGCCCCCTGTCAGGAGACTGTTCGGGCACTTGGCCAGTGCTGACTATGTGGCGCCTTCTCATAAGAAGTGGCGTCCCGATTAGAGTGACTTAGACGTCAAGCCGATTGAGCTACCCACTGATGATACAAAACGACGATGACGACGACCATTGTGATAGTCAAGGCAGTGAGGCTCCTGGTGGATCTGATTAGGCTCCAAACTACCACGATTTTCACAAAGATAAAGATGATGAGTCAGATGAGGAGCCTCTTGTGAGGACTGTTGGCAGTAGGGTTGTGGCCACCGAGAGAGGTAAAGCGGCGGTTAAAGGATGCCAGGCTGAGTCAAAGTGTGGTGCTACAGATTACACTAATCCTCCTTACACCCCAAACAAGCCACTCAGCTCAGGGGGAGCCTCTGTCTCCAATGGCTCAAGGATGAAAAGGATGGTCCAACCCCATAGGAAGAAGAGCAAGAGACAGAGGATCACCCTAATCCCTACTCCACCACACACTACCACAGCTACCACCAAAAACACACCTCCTATCTCCAACCCTATAGCTACTACTACCACCACCACTCCACCCACTACTACACCTCCTACCACCACCACTCCTCCCACTACTACTATATCCCATCCCACCACCACTACCACAACCACTCCACCACATCCCACACACATTCCACCTCCTATATACACCACATCTACCACCACTAGTCACCAAGCCGTTCCGTCCACTCACACTAACTTCATGGTTGGACCCACTGTACCCCACATTGGGTTAGAGGAACAGGTGGCCAACCTCAACCGTAATGTTCGAAAGCTACTGGCTACTAATGAGCAAAGAGGTGCACAACTGAACCAACTAATGGAGGTGAATGCAACTGAAGCTCAGGAGATCAAGGAGCTCAGTGAAAAGAGTGACCTATATGAGAGAGCTCTAAGCCGAGCCACCAAGCATTTACAAGTCAAAATGAGCCGGCGATGGTGTTAGTAAAGATGAATGAGGAGCTGGAAAAGAAATATAAGAAGATTATGCTAAACTTGAAACGGTCAAAGAGTGAGCCTCTGAAGATCAAGGACGGTGATGGTGATGATGGATATGAATGATGATGATGATGACGAGGAGTATGATGATTGAAAGTGAAGAAGATATCGAGGATGGAGGACCGAGCCGAAAAGATCAAGACGGGATGACCACGAAGGTGATGCTGCTGCTTTAGCCTCTCCTCGAGGTCAAGAGAGGCAGACCAAGCAAAGTCAAGACAAAGGAGCCTCATCCTCCGCTTCTCCTGCAAAAGAATCATCGGAGCAAGACAAAAGTAATCATTAGATGTTTATGTATTTAAAACTTTCGTACTTGAATTATGTATTACATTAATGTAATTATTGATCACTTATGTTAGTTTATGTCTTAATGTTTTATAAAATGACTTATTTGTGATGTCATTAATGTTTAATCAAGCAGATAAAACTCCACATTAGGATGAATATGATATTGCTCCCTTTTAGCAAATCAAGTCTTAATTCACTATGATTCTTGATTTGCAAGGGATCGTTAGAAGGTCAGTGAGTTATACTCCTGAAGAAGGAGAAATTATACATGATGTGACTGACGAGCAACTTGCTGAGATGTTCAGAATAAATCCTGATGAAATTTTCAAAGATGCTCTAGAGGTATATGTTATAAGTGATGATGAGCTGAAAGTTGTTAATGAAATAGAGATAGAGGGTGTCACTTCTAAACACTATCTAGAGTACATAGACCGCGAGGGAAATGTGATACCCAATTTGGGTGATAATTCCGGCAGTGCTACATTTGAGAAGCTTGATGAAATGAAGAAGGAAAAGGAAAAGGATAAAACCAATCCGAATCCTCAGATGCAAATGTTGATATCAAGAAGGCTGAATGGGCAGCTTGTTTTGCTGAAATTAAAGCCCAGCGCATGACTCCAAACCAAAATGCCTACACCAAACTCTACAAAGTCAAGAAACATCAGAAGGTGTTGGGCAAAATCATTGTGTGGGCCTATTTTGAGGACTTAAACGTACATGCTATAAAGAGAGAGAAGGGGATTGAGTACTTCAGATATCCACATGATCTCAAGACTCTTCTTGGTTTTGAGCGCAACCGACAGGCATGCTTAGATCTGCTATATCCTAATCCAAAGAAGATGTCAGGTTCATTTGAAGCTGCATTAAAAAAGGAATACCACACCAAGTGGGTAAACTTCAGACCTCAACAACTGAAGACGTACATCCGTAGATCTGAAGTTGACCCTATATCTGGGAAGCCAAAAATTATGCTAAAGCGGAGTCCTCCGCGCACAATGTCAAAGATTCCCTTACAGGAAATGCCTCAGGACTTCACTCCACATTTCAAATGGTGGTATTATGACTGGAGGACAGGAGAAGCGATCATAGTTTTGAACAAAGAGGGAAAAATGGATATTATGAGGGTATTTGACCCAATGTGGCTTACCAACTTGTCAGCTGAACATGTCTACACACTATAAAAGTGGCCACTGTTCTATGACACGCAAGATATTGTACAAGCCCTCCAATTCTAAAATGTGATATGACTCTGCTTTGCGTTTGAAATACACGCAGGAGTCACAAGAGATGAGAAGTACAAGAAGATTGAAGAGCATATGAAGAATGTCAGACAATAGAATAAACTAGGTCTAATGGGGAATTTGTTGATACATATGTCCCAAGTTTATGCAACTTATTTAGAAAACCCATTTTCTAAATTGTTCACAATCTCATATGCAACTTATTTAGAAAACCCATTTTCTAATTGGTGCATATAAATTTAATTGTATGATCATATCATCAATTAAATAATATTTGGTGTTTGCTTAGCTTGTTATTGGGTATGACCCCACTTGGATCATGACGTACTAACCACATCAATGTTCTATGTGTCTTGGCATAAAATTCAACAATCTCCCACATTCACAAGATTCATAGAAGATTGATGCAAGCAGTAAATACCGCCTAAAAACGGTTTACTACCCTTAATACACATGACTTAAAGCCATTCAATACATCATCCCCTTCAAGTGTCCAACTTGAAATGATTTAGGTGAATCAATCATTTATATCCTTTTGTTACAGATGTCATGTTAAATCCAAGGACACGAATGATCAATCCTTGTTGATTTAACTTAATCAGGCCTTAGACATCTTGCTCTCAACGAATAAGAGGAACAAATTCCATCTGAATACATACGTTTCTCACAAACACTTCGTGTCACGTCTGAACATAGCCTTACGTACTGTCCATTATTTCAGGGTAGTGAAGACTAGCTCAGGGTATACACCTTGGTGAATATCAAAACCCAGTATGTATCTCAGGTCTGAGGATATCAAATGATATTCGCCTTACTCAAATTACTTATCAATCTGGAAGATTCCATGTAGTAAAATTTGAGATGCGGGTCAGTCCAATATTTGTATCCCACAAATATCTATGAACTTTGGTAGCAACCATTTGCTCTATATTCATTCCTTATGATATCCGCCAATCAACAAATCATAATAATCTTACTCTCATACTTGTTCCCATAAGTATGAACGACTACGGACATTTAGAGTAAACAATTACCCATGGATAAACATGCTAAATTGGAGCATTTGTTGAATATTATAACCAAATAATTTTATTCAAGTAGTAAGAGAGTTCCAAATATCCAAATACGAAATCACAGATCAATTCAATCACTAGAATATCGAAGTCCCATGGCACAGGTATGACCTTACTGCTTTCCTTTTTCTAGGAGCTTTGTAAGAGGATCCGCAATATTTTGATCTGTGTGAACTTTGCGATTACATATCTTCCCTTTCTCAACTTCATATCGTATGTAGTTGAATCTCCGGTCAATGTGCCTAGTCCTTTGATGAGCACGAGGTTCCTTGATTTGAGCAATCACACCCTTGTTATCACAAAAGATCTGTAGGGGGTCCTGAATAGAAGGGACAACCCCTAGATCGGCAATGAATTTCTTTAACCATGCAGCTTCTTGAGCTGCCAATGAGGCGGTGACGTATTCTGATTCTGTAGTTGATAAAGCCACCACATCCTATTTAGAGCTCTTCCAAGAGATGGCTCCTCCATTGAGAATGAAAATGTATCCAGATTGTGATCGTGAATCATCACGATCGGTTTGGAAACTCGCATCCGTGTAACCTTTTACAACGAGTTCCTCATCACCAATCCATAGATTAGAAACATATCTTTAGTCCTCCTTAGGTACTTAAGTATGTCTTAACAACCATCCAAAGATTGCTTCCAGGATTTTGTGGTAACGGCTTGTCATGCTTAAGGCGCATGAAATGTCCGGCTGAGTGCATATCATTGCATACATGATGGATCCAATAGCAGATGCATATGGGATTCCCTTCATTTTATCTTGCTCATCCTTTGAGCTTGGACATTGATTCGTACTCAATACCGTTCCTTTTTGAATAAGTACCATACATTTCTTAGAGTTCTCCATTTTGAACCTTTTCAAGATCTTATCAATGTATGCACTTTGATTTAGACCAATCAAATGCTTTGATCTATCCCTATAGATCTTTATTCCCAGAATATAGGCGGCTTCACCAAGATCCTTGATGGAAACAACTTCCAAGCCAGTTTTTACACCTTCCAAGGTTGGACTGTCATTTCCAAATAGTAGTATGTCATCAACATACAATACTAGGAAAGTGATGATGCTCCCACTAGCTTTCTTATATACACAAGTTTCATCAGCATTCTTGATGAATCCAAATTTAATTACTTCATCAAAACGGTGATTCCAACTTCTTGATGCTTGTTTCAATCCATAGATTGATTTTTTTAACTTGCATACTTTGTTAGGATGTTTTGGATCGACAAAACCTTGAGGATGAACCATATAGACATCTTCCTCAAGATATCCATTTTGGAAAGCCGTTTTGACATTCATTTTCCAAATCTAATAATCATAATGAGTAGCTATGGCAAACAATATCCTACTAGAATTTATCATTGCAACTGGTGAGAAAGTTTCATCATAATCAACCCCTTGAGTTTGAGTGAAACCCTTTGCTACAAACCTTGCTTATAAGTATCCAGGTTTCCATGCATATCGATTTTCCTTTTGAAAACCCACTTACATCCAATTAATTTGGTGTTAAGAGGTGGTATAACCAAGTCTCATACTTGATTGTCATACATGGATTACATCTCAATGTTCATGGCTTCAAGGCATTTGTCACAATCCAAATTGGACAATGCATCATGGTATGTGATTGGTTCATCAGAATCAATCACATAGCATCCATCAGTGAAAAATCCATATCTTTCAGTGGATTACTAGTTCTACCAGATCTGCGAACGTTTTCTGTGTATTGATCAACTATTTGATCACTTTCAACATCCTCATGTTGAGTGCTAGTGTCAACCAAACGTGTATCGAGTTGCTGTTCTTGATCCTCTTCAAGATCCACAGTTCTACTACCAGTTCCTTCCATAAGGAATTTGGTTTCCAAGAACTTGCCCTTTTTGGCAAAAAACTCCTTTTGTTGTATTGGATCATAGAAATAATATCCCATAGAATCTCTTGGATATCCAATAAAGATACACTTAGTGGAGTGGCTTTCTAACTTGTTCGAGGTGGGAGTTTTCACATATGCCTCACACCCCCACACCCTCAAATATGAAAATGATGGAACCCTTCCATTCCATAAATCATAAGGTGTCGTTTCCACTTTCTTGGTTGGGGCCATATTCAAATATGGGCCACAAAGAGTAGAGAAAAACCCCAAAATGATAGAGGTAATGAGCTTCTAGCCATCATAGATCGAACCATATCCAATAGAGTTTGATTTCTCCGCTCGGACACGCCATTATGTTGTGGTGTTCCCGGTGGAGATAGTTGTGAGACAATCCCACAACTTCTAAGATGGTCCCTAAAAGCATCATTCAGGTATTCACCTCCTCTATCGGTGCGGAGAATTTTAATTGATTTATTGAGTTGATTTTGTACTTCATTTTGAAAGATCTTGAACGTTTCAAAAGCTTCATCTTTGTGTCTTAACAAGTACACATACCCATATCGACTATAGTCGTCAGTAAAGGTGATGAAGTATCTTTCATTGTACCTTGTCATAGGTTTAAAAGGACCGCATACATCCGAATGTATGATTCCTAATAAATCCTTTGCCGTTTCGGCTTTGCCACTAAAGGGTGCCTTGGTCATTTTACCTTGTAAACAAGACTCACATTCATTTGTTTTTAAAAGACCATTCTTTTGTAATGTTTGTATTCTTTCTTGTTTATATGACCAAGACGGCAATGCCAAAGAAAAGTATTACTCAAATCCGATTTGAGTTTCTTGGTACTAGTTTGGTACAATAAGCTATTATTCAATGTATTTTCACGAACCAATTCATAGATACCATTGATGGGAATAGCTTTAAAGTAAAATATGTCATTCAAAGTAACATGGATTTCATTTCCAATAAATGATAATACATATCCAAAATGTTTTAATAGGGCTACGGAAATAATGTTCCTAGTCAAACTAGGAGCATACAAAACATTGTACAAAATTACTTCAAAACCATTGGAAGTTTCAAGATGTAGTCACCACGGCTTCAGCTTGAACTTTAACCCCATTACCCATATAGAGGCTAACATCCCCTTGGTTGAAGTTGCTACTTCTTTTGAACCCCTGCAACAAATTGCAAATGTGAGTTCCACATCCGGTATCTAATACCCATGTGTTGGAGGATATTAAGTTTAAATCAATATGGATCATGTATGTAGTACCTGAGGTCTGTCCGGCATCCCTCTTTGCTTTCAACTCTTAGAGATGGACAGGATAATTTCTTGCCTAGTGTCCAATCTCCCCACACTTGAAGCATGGGTCATTAGAAGCAACATTTTGCCTCTTCTCCTGTGCTTTGGGTGGCACCCTTGTCACCCATTTCCCCTTTCCCATTACGGGTCTCTTACCCTTGGCAACTCTTGCCTTGGGTGTCGGATGAGGCCTTTTCTTGTTCCCACCTTCATGGATGGTGAGGACGGGTAAAACCCTTTTACCCATGGCCGCCTCGGCCGTTTTGAGCATAGAGTGAAGCTCACGAATGCTTTTGCCCCAAGCATTCATGTTGTAATTCAACACGAACGTCTCAAACCTTTTGGTAAGGCCATTGAGGATCAAATCCATGGCCAATTCCTTTGAGATAGGACAGTTTAGCCTTTCGAGGCGGTCAATGTGACTTTTCATCTTAAGCACATAAGATGAAACTGATTGGTTGTCGTCCGTACGACATGCATGGAGCGCTCGAACCGTTTCGAAGCGCTCAACCCTCGCTTACTATTGGGTTATCATGTCATAAGCTCCGTGATGCTCATACACCTTATAGAGATCCGGAGTCATGCTTGCCAACATAAGGCAAAACACTTGGACAGAGTCCTCAGTTACTTTATCCAATCATATAGGCCTCCTCATCATCCTCATAGGTTGATCGGGGACAGAGTCGTCTAAAAAAACATATGATCGTTCTCTTGCTTGAGAACGATTCTCAAAGTTTCGATAGCAATCGATATAAAATTGTTATGTTTAGACGTTCCTTTTGGAGAATCGCTCGTAAAGATGGCCGGACATGGATGATTATCATGATATCATAATTCTGGTGGCCATCTACAAAAATTTAACAAAGATCAATTTATTATTTTCGATAATTATTCTTTGAAATAGTACCTTTAAGGTAATATCATATTAAAATCTCGAATCCAAACATATCATTTAAATGGTGGTAGTTGACCTTTAGCCCACGATTTAAATAATAGGTGGTCAACGATTGACGATTGCAACATTTGCAACTTCTAGAGGTATGGGATGAATTGAAACATCATATGTAAAGTCGGCAGTTTACGCCCATCAAACACATTGGGGAAACCATATCGTAGGTAATCCATTGACAGGTTGCAAATCAAGACACTACTTACACAAGTATGAGTTTGCCAAATAAAAAGTGGTTGGTGGACCTTGATCCACGAATACGGGATTATCACATCAAGTCACATGGTCCCTCAAAATGGTTATTTTTTTTTTTTTTATTTTTTTTTTTTTTTTTTTTTTGGCCTGTATACCACTAAGAGTTCCCAACAAGGATTCAAGGTGTTGTGTTAAGGACGGTGTTGGATCTTATTTGTATTTAACAAAAAGGTATAGAGAATTATAATACAAGTGTTTAGAAAACTGACAGGATCAGTGATCACAAGTTTGATGTATCAGATATAAAGCAGCGGAATACAAACACGAATTAGACAAATTGTAGCAAGCAAACGATATTGTGAGCATTAAGATCGCATACAGTTATAGGGAGAGAATATGAATTTCTGATTTCTAGGAATGTTATAGATGTAGATATTTCTAATCGAATCAATCATCATTCCATTCAATTCTCATTTCGCTCAATCTTACAATAGGTTGTCACTCCTTATATAGAGTGCAACAGTCACTGCTGTTATCACGGAAAGTGACAACTGGCAGATCCAATACAGAAATAACTAATCTTAACAAACTACTGAAATGTTCACAACTACTGAGAACATATCAGCAAGTTAAGTACAAAATATAAAACTACTGAAACTACAACGACTGAAGAACAAGCTCTTCAGTCGTTTTACAAAACTACTGAAACAATAGAAATAAAACTACTGATATCACAACTACTGAAGAAGTACTCTTCAGCAGTTGTGACAAACTACTGAGGCTTCAGTACTTGATCTTCAGACTTTGACCTTCAGGTGTTTCATCAGCTGATGACTTCAGTAGATATCATCAGCTGATGTCTTCAGTCTTTGTCTTCAGACTTTGTACATCAGTGTTGATCTTCAGCACTTGTGAACTCTTCAGCTGTTGTACTTCAGTACTTTGGTCTTTCAGCTTCAGCACTTGTGTTCTTCAGCTGTTGTACTTCAGCACTTTGGTTCTTCAGCTGTTAAGGTCTTCAGCACTTGATCTTCAGTGTTGAAGTCTTCAGCACTTGTCAAAACTGATGAGGCTTTCAGCAGTTGTTGTGATACCATGTGGGACTTAGAGGTTTTCTGATCTTGGCTCATTGGTTCTTTTGGTCCAACAAACTCCCCTGAACCAATGCAGCCAAAACCTCTAACTTTTATACTCCCACTTATTGATGGCAAAAATGTTGGTCTTTTTCCTTCTTGATCAGTAGAGAAGATGACCCATGTAAGCTCCGGCCTGGGAAGAACCTCAAATATTTGTTTGGCAGAGTATGAATGGGAACTGTTTTGGGGAACTGGACACAGAGTTGTTATCCCATTCATGAGATTCACTTCCCATAATGAGTCTGTACGACTCTCTTGTGTAGGCCTCAAGGAAGGTGATTTGTTTCTCCATGGTTAGCTCTTCAGCACCTCCTTCAAACAATGATTCGGCCCATAATACTCAGACAGGTTTGGCCTGTTTCCCATTCTTTAGCTCCACAGTTGTTATTATTCTGTAAGCAAACTCATCCGGGTGATTACCCTCTAGGAACAACTGGAGCTCATTTTTCCTGACTTCCTCAAGCCTCTTGTAAACTAACCCTTTTTCACTATTTTGTTTTCCAGCATCTTCTGAGGGGTTAGATTAGCTTTGTAGGCCTTCTTGAAGTCTTCTAGGATTCCCAGGGTGAAACTACAAAGACCAGAGAGATCACTTCATCTACGATCTTTTTCACCTGGCCAATGTATCTCCGAGGTATATTGTTCTTATGAATTCTTGAGAGACCCTGGGATCAGGCCAAATCCTCACTCTTTCCTTTTGATATTGAAAGGTATGCCTGAGAGTGTAAAGTCTGAGGGCTTGCTCCTTCATATTGATGATGGAGATGTGGCTGCATAAGCTTTGTCAACTCTCTTCAGCAATTCTCATCATGCTGTTTATGAAGCTCTTCTTCTTCTAGCTTCACTTTAACCATTTGTCTCTGGACTTCAGGAGTAATTGCTGAGGAGTGACTTGTGGCCTTAGGCAACTGAATCACAGCTGAGAGCGGCAGCCTGTCTTCATCATCTTCTCATCGTCTTCTAGCCTCAATATCCTTCTCTTCTTCTTCAAGGGTATATCATCGGCTATGGGTTTTGAGGGTAAGGGAGTTGGTTTGGTGGGTTGTGTTTTGGGTGGTTTTGGTGTGGGAATGTTGACAGGCTTCTAGCATCCTTGAGGTGAGTGTGGCTTTTGATTGCTTGGCTAGCTCAGTCCTGCTCCCAGCACCCGCTTCATTCAAAGCTTCAATAACAAGCCCCTTAGTATATGCTTCAGACGAACAGATCTTGGTGGTGATTGCCAAGATACTGTCCCTGGACCAAGCTTTGATTTCAATCATTGATCTTCCAAGATATTTTGCAATAAATCTTATCATGATTTCAAGCCTTTCTCTTTCTAACACTTCATAACTTGCCCATCTATTCTGGATTTCTTCAATCTCTAGTCGTCGAATCTCAGAGTCAAGTTTATTGGTGTCATGGCCTTGCCTAAACAGCTGATCAATGATGTTGTCCATTGATCTACTGTGTTCGGCATCAGCCTCTTTTATCAGTAGCTCCAAGGCTTTATCTTCAGCAATGTGCTCATCAGCACCTTTCTTTCGCTTGTAGGTGAGCATTGGTTGCTGTTCTTTCTCCTCCTTTGGGCTTGCTTCGCTTCCTTCTTTTCCTCGGATCTTTTCCTCTTCTTTTCTTTCACTGCAGTACTCTCCCCTTTTGGTTGCATTGGAGGAAGGGGTTGGTACCGCAGAAAGAGTCTTTGGACAGCAGCATCAACCAAGGGCTGTAATGTTGAGGAAAGCCTCTCATCAAGGGCTTTGATCACTATATCAGTGATTATGGGGTGATGAGAGGGAGGGAATTTTGGAGTACAGCACCTATTTGCTCAGGAGGGTTCTGTTCCTGAGAAGTAGGGCCTGAAGCAGAGGCAGGTGGTTGATTTTGGGGTGGCTCTGTGTTGGGAAACCTTCAAGGAAGGTGCCATCTGTGGGTGTATGAGGGTGGCAGATGGACTTGCATCCTGAGACATCTTGGCCAGCAGCTTTTGAGTCTGCTAACCTCATCCTCTAGAATGGTGTTTTGAGCAACTACATCATAGAAGAAGCTCAGGTCATCATCAGTTGATACTGAATCACCTGACCTCCTGCTTAGAGCAGGATTACATGCACTGGGTGTAGACCAGTTGGTGCATGTGCCCCTTGTGCTTGGTACTGGGGACTTCCAGCCTCAGGACAGTGTCCATCATCAGCTGTTGCCTCTAGGGAGGTCTTAGCAATGTTACCAGCCTCACTCTGGTCATGTGCTGAGTCAGAGGAGGTGGCAGCCTCACTAGATATTCTAAGCTCCTTGTCTACACCAGGAGATAGAATTGGGAAACCCTGTGCTGTGGGTTCTCAGGTGCACTGTGTTCCTCCCCCTCAATTGTAGAGGTATTCCCAGTAGTAAGTGGTTTCTGGGGAGGGGGGTGAGGAGTGCAATTGAGTCAGCACTTGTGCAACTATTAAAGTTGGGCTGTGAGGGGCGGTTGTTTGGTAAGGGGGGGTAGAAGCAGTGTGCACCTGGGGTGGATGGTGCTCTTCAATGGCAATCTCCTCAAGTGAGGAAGATCCCAGATAAGTAGGTGCCCCTTGGGTTGCTGCAGGCTCCTGTTGAGAGGAAGCCTGAGCGGCTGTGGCTGGAGGAGTCATTGTATCCACTAGGGGGTTTGGACTAGTGGATATATCCTGCGTTTGTTGTGCAGGAGCATCCTCAGGGGACTCAATTCCCTGAGTAGCCATTTTGGGTTTCTTTTGGTGGGTTTGGTGGGGACATTGGATTTGGAGGTGGTGGCTGTGGGTTCCAGCTGCGTGGGTTTTCGCAGCTTGGCAGCCAGTTTGAGTGTCCGGTCAGAGTTGTGCCGGGAGTATACTTCGGCAGAACAGCCGTAGCAGGGACTCCCAAGCCAACAAGTCCCTCAGCATTAAGCTGGTCTATAATAATGGCCATTATGAACCGTGGATAGAGTATCCAACGGTTGGCAGTTAGTTTTTGAGCCATATCTTTGAGCTCTGAAAATATTAATTCTGAAAATTCAGTGGTTGTTGCTCAAGGATAGAATACATTACCTGCTGCCATTTGGTGGACATTTGATCCCAAGACGATGTCTTAGGGGCCAAACATACATTGACCATGTGAAAAATCAGGCGCTCAGCGTCATTAAAGTGTTTCTTCATGATGGTGGTGGCACTGAGATCACCTTGATATCCATGCTGAGCAAATGATAGATCTATGGTGCCCTTCGGATATCCAGCAGGAGAGGTAGCATCACTCAGTTGAAGAATTTTACGGATTGTTGCAGGAGTAATCACTACTTCTTTGTTGTTGACGACTGACCGGAGGGATCGTGTGTTGCTCTCCTCAGTTGTAACAGTAACGTTCATCCAAAATTGGTTCAAGGATTCGGCATGTAAAACGGGGTTCAGAAGAATGCCTTGTTGTATTGGGACTGAACCATAAGATCGATAGCAGTATCGAACTTAGTCCAGATCGGCGATTTTGTGAGGTAGGCAACACAGTTGTGTCGCGGTTTAATTTGCATAGACGCCATGGAAATTTTGGAGAGGAACGTTAGGTTTGAAGAAGATGAAGCATGGAGAGCTCAGGTTAGGGTATTTATAGGGTACGGGTGAGGAAACGACTGAAGGATGTGGTGTTAGTCATCAGTAGTTTTAAACGACCGTTGACATGGTATTATCCTTTCAGACGTTGAAACAGCTGAAGTCGCGGTGTTAGGCATCAGTAGTTTAGAAAACTACTGAAGACCGTGGTTTGACTTCAGATGATTGAAACAACTGAGGACATGGTGTTTGTCATCAGTAGTTATGAAACTACTGAAGACAGTGGTTTTGTCATCAGCTGTTGTAAACAACTGAAGACTTGGTATTGGTCATCAGTAGTTATAAAACTACTGAAGACGTGGTTTTGCTTCAGTTGTTTAAAATGAAACAGCAGTGGTACAAACGACTGAGGAGAAAGTTCTCTTCAGCTGTTTTCGTCAATTCTTAGCTTTTCAGCTGTTTCAAACTGTCCTCAACACATTCATCAGTCTTTATGGCTGATTTCAGTTGTTTCATAGGACATCAGTACTTATCTGTTTTTACTGATTGCAGTAGTTATGACTGCATCAGTAGTTGTAACTACTTCAGTAGTTTAGAGCAGATGAAGTACTTCAGTACTTGTGAGAACTTTTAGCCTTCAGTAGTTAAAAAACTACTGAGGTAAAAGAGCTCATCAGTACTTATATGTGACAGGCACTCATGATCATCAATATGAATTACTGAGATCATCAGTAGTTGTCACCTATTCTAGCTGCAGCATACCAAGCCTTAACACCAGGTTTTGGAAAGTTGAACTATCCAAAGGCTTAGTAAAAATGTCTGCAAGCTCATCAGCACTGGGCACAAACTTAGGATCAATCAGACCTTTTTCAAAACAATCCCTTATAAAATGATGTCTGATCTCTATATGTTTGGTCCTAGAGTGCTGGACTGGATTTTTGACAATGCAAAGAGCTGAAGCACTATCCATTAACAATGGAGTCTTAGTCTCTGTAATGCCATAATCCAAAAGTTGGTTTTGAAGCCAGAGTACCTGAGATGTACAGCTTGCAGCAGCAATGTACTCTGCTTCCGCAGTGGATGTAGCAACTGAGGTCTGTTTCTTGCTCTGCCAAGAAATCAAGCAGTTGCCTAGGAATTGACATCCACCAGAAGTTGATTTCCTGGTCAACTTACACCCTGCATAGTCACTGTCAGAAAAGCAACTAATTTACCAGAATGTCTGGTAGAATACCATAAACCTAGAGATGGAGTGCCTTGCAGATATCTAAAGATCCTCTTGACTGCAATCAGATGAGACTCTTTAGGTGCAGCCTGAAATCTAGCACAAACACATGTAGCAAACATAATATCTGGTCTAGAAGCTGTTAAATACATCAAGGACCCAATCATACATCTGTAAAGTGTTTCATCAACCACTTTACCTTTCTGATCTGAGTCCAGTTGTGTGGTGCTGCTCATGGGAGTAGAACAGGGCTTACAGTTTTGTAAATCAAACTTTTGCAAAAGATCTTTTGTATATTTGGATTGATGAATAAAAATTCCATCAGCCTTTTGTTTGATTTGCAACCCCAGAAAGAACTGTAATTCTCCCATGGCACTCATTTCAAACTTCTGTTGCATCAACTTTGTAAAGGCATCACACAACTTTGGATCAGAGGATGCAAAAATGATATCATCTACATAAATTTGAACAAGTAGATTATGCTGCCCAGCTTTCTTAATAAATAAAGTCTTGTCTATGGAGCCTCTAGTGAAATTGTTTTCCAGAAGAAAGTTTGATAATGTCTCATACCAGGCTCTGGAGCTTGTTTTAACCCATAAAGAGCTTTATCAAGCTTATACACCCAATTAGGATGTTTATTGTCCTCAAAGCCTGGAGGTTGACATACATAAACCTCTTCTTTAACTTTTCCATACAAAAATGCACTTTTGACATCCATTTGAAAGACTTTAAGTTTTTGATAAGCAGCATAAGCTAAAAACAATCGAATTGCTTCCAGTCTGGCTACAGGGGCAAAGGTTTCATCATAATCAATACCTTCTTCTTGTGCAAACCCCTGAACAACCAGTCTGGCCTTGTTCTTAACAATAAGCCCATTTTCATCAGTTTTGTTCCTAAACACCCATTTAGTGCCTATTGCACACTTACCTGGAGGTAGAGGAACCAGTTCCCACACTTGCTGTTTCTTGAACTGAAGAAGCTCAAGCTGCATGGCATCAACCCATCCATTGTCCTTTAAAGCAATGTGATAATTCTTTGGCTCTTGCTGACTGATGAAGAGAGCATAGAAGCAGAAATTTGACAATTGACTTCTTGTTGATACTCCAGCAGTGATATCACCAATGATTTGAGACATGGGGTGATTCTTCAGATCTTGATACACAATGAGATCTGTGCAAGTGTTTGTAGCGGTTCAGCAGCAACAGATGGTGATGGTGAATCATTTCCTTGAAACCAATCAGTGGATGGTAATTCAAAGGAAGTTGAATTCGAAGAAATCTCATCAGCATTTGTTGTGGATGGTGCTACTGGCGCTACAGGAACATCAGGTCTAGTTGAGTCAGGCAGCTGATCACTAAACCTGAAGAGGTGAGTACTGCAATCATCATCATCATCAGCAGTACCACCAGGTGGTGAACTGTTGACAGGAGCAACAGCAGGAGTTTGATAAGGAACATATTGCAGTATGTCCAAATCAAATAACTCCACAGGACTTTGTGGAATCTTGTCCTTTGGAGATTCATTAAACTTAACATGTAGAGTTTCTTCAACCATCTTTGTTCTGCAGTTGAAGACTCTGTATGCCTTGCAAGTAGATGAATAACCAACAAAGTATCCTGCATCCACCTTAGGATCAAATTTGTGGAGTTGATCCTTTGTGTTGAGAATAAAACAGGGACACCCAAATGCTTTGAAAAATGAAATCAGAGGAGCCAAATGATGGAGAACTTCATATGGAGTCTTCATCAACCTCTGATTTACTAAAACTCTATTTTGCACATAACAAGCTGTGTTGACAGCTTCGGCCCAAAAGGTCAATGGCAAACCTGAGTCAGCCAGCATGGACCTTGCAGCTTCAATGAGAGTCCTGTTCTTTCTCTCCACTACTCCATTTTGTTCTGGAGTCCTTGGAATGCTGAACTGCCTTTTGATTCCCTTTGAGAGATAGAAGTCATCAAGTGTATGATTTCTGAACTCAGTTCCATTATCACTCCTAATACACTTGACTGGAAGGGAATACTGCTTCTCAATGTACAGCACAAAGTGGATAATCTTCTGAGCAGCCTCATCCTTTGAATGTAGAAAGAAAGTCCATACAAATCTGGAGTAATCATCCACAATTACCAGACAGTATTTCTTCTTTGCCATGCTCATTACTCTCACAGGACCAAATAGATCCATATGCAGTAATTGCAAGCAGGCAGTGGACTTGGACACTTCAATAGGAGGAAATGAGACCTTGTGCTGTTTCCTTTTAAACAAGCAGTGCAGTTTCATCACAGTGGAACTCCTTTATTGGTAAGCCTCTGACTAAACTATTGTGGCTAAGCTGATTCATGTTTTTGAGATTAACATGACCAAGCCTCCTGTGCCACAGTTTAGATTCTTGAAAAGAGGCTTTGGAAAATAGGCAAGGATTGCCTTTGAGATCTATCTTCTTAGAGAGATCTAAGGCATACACTCTTCCTGTCCTGTTGGCTTTCAGGAGAGTGTGATCATCCAACACCTTGTCAATCAAGGGCAAAACTTTGGATGACAGAATCCTACAGTTTTGACTTGTGAAAAGGGCAACATGGCCTTTATCACACATTTGACTGACACTCAAGAGGTTGTACTTGAGATTTTCCACATGATTAACATCATCAAATTTGATTTCTCCATTGGAGACAAAGCCCTTACCGATGATGTAACCCCTAGCATCATTGCCAAAAGAGACAAATCCCTTCTTTCCTTGAGAGTAGTCATGAAGAAGAGAGATGTTCCCAGTCATGTGCATAGATCCCCCACTGTCTACATACCAGATGCTACTTTGGCATGTTGAGAACCCTGCAATAATAAACAATCAGTTAGTTTTAGAGACCCAAACCTTTTTGGTTTGGGCCTGGTCTCATCAATAGATGGTAAACTAACATGTTATTTGTAACAACAGCCTGAGAAGAAGAAGATGGTGTAGAAGAGGAGTCCTTTGGCTTAGACCTCCTTTTCTGTGGTTTCAACATAGGAGAATCTAGTTGGTTAACTCTACCCAACAGATGTTGTACCATCATCACCAGCTGTGTCTGATTTTGTGATAAAGCTTTCAGCTCATCAGACACATTGCTAGTGGAGTTAGATAAGGTCCTATGTTGCACCTTCTTCTTTTGAGCACCCTCAGCTGTCACCTGTTTAACTCCTTCCTTTTTGGATTGCTTTAAGGACTTAAGGGTTACAGGATTTGATGTTGCTGATACAAATGTGGTCTCAAACTCAGTTTTCATTTTTACCATTTTCTCATTAATTTCTTCTTTTTGTTTGAGTTTGGAACCTCTTTTGTACCAACAATCATCTGTAAGATGATTGAACAAACCACATACTTCACATGGTTTCTTCTTCATCTTAGGTTGATCATCAACTAAAGATGGTGAAGCAACAGAAGACTTGTTCTTCAATGCTTTGGAAGCATTGGTTGCTTTCTTGACAGCCTCTTTAGTAGTCTTCAAACTCTTTCTACTGCCAGTTTTCTTCTCTTCAGTACTGACAGCAGTTGAAGTTTGAACTTCAGGTGTTAATCCTGCTCTCCAGTCCTTTCAGGACCTTCAGGATTAACTCCTGAGTTGATCAACTTATTGATCATGTGAATGTCAGCATTTGGACCATCAACATCAGCTGATAGGTTCAAAGAGGACTTGATGCTGACTGCTACTTCTGATTGTGCTGTATCAGAAGGTAGATCACATGATTTGATGGATTGGTTATCACTCTCACCATCAGATTCTACCTCTGCTCTTGGGGTAAAATCTGTAGGTGGAGCAGTGTGATTGTAACCAATTCCAAACTTCACATTTGAAGCAGATTGCTTACTAAGAAGCATTTCAAAACCTTTGCATGATTGTACCCATCTATCACACTCGACCTGGGTAACTGCAAGGGTTTCTTTGAGATCTTTGTACTTCTCTAGAAGTACATCTTCTCTAGCCTTATCATCAATTATTTTGCAATTCAGTTTATAAACCTCATCATTTTTATCTTTGAGCACAAACTCAAACTCAGCTTTGTTTTTGGAAATTATTTGTTCTAGCTCAATGTTCTTATTAATTAAAGCTACATTTGCTTCTCTAATGGAAGCAAATGCTGCTATGCATTGTTCAGAACATAATTTGGCTTTTGCCTCAGAGGATACCTGTGATACCTGAGGTGTAGAGGCATTGGAAGATGAAGTATCAGCAGACTCCAAAGCCATAAGAGCTAGATTCCCAAAGGGACTGTCACCACCATGTTGACCAGCACCTGAGAACAGTTGATCATGACCAGACAAGTCATCTGGTAAACTGCTCCAGTCAACAACTCCTGGGGTGAAGAAGCTGTGTTGTTGAGATGAAGGTTGTTGATGAGATAGGGAAGGCTGAGGTTCTGGTAATGCATGAGGTGGTGTGGTGTCATAGGAACTTGAACTTGATTTGACTGTGGCATGTAATAACAAGGGTACTGATATGGCATTTGACCCTGAGGAACAAAATATGCCGGAGATTGTTGTTGAGGATGATGACTAGATGTGACAGGATGTTGCCCTCTGTTTTGTTGACTATTGCCAGGAAAAGTCACAAAGGGTGCAGTAGAGTTTGATCCAGTTGATCTACACTCTCTTGCAAAGTGTCCAAGCCGTTGGCATTTGTGACACCTCAACTTGCTCTTGTCAAAACCAACTTTGGTTTTGCCAGAGAGTCCTGGGAATTTTCTTCCAGTTCTTTTGTAGAACTTCTGAGATCTGATATATCAAGGCCATTTGGCTCAAAATATCCATCTCTTCTAAGTCATCATCAGCAATCCCCTTGAGATCATCCATAATGAAACATAAATTGTCATTATTACATCCAGTGAACTGACCATCAACACTTACAAATGCAGAATTAGAAGTGCTCGAAGAGAAATTAATATGCTCATCATACTGGCATTCAGATGAAGCATATTCTGACTCATGACCCACCAAGGCAGTGTTGCCTTGTATAAAGTCTTCAGTGAGCTTTCCAGATGAAGACAGCTTTCTCTTCTGTTCTATCTCTCTCTCAAAAGTGAGCAATTTCCCATGGAGTTGGGTGAGAGATAGTTTGTCCAAACTTGCACTGGAGCGTAGGACAATAGTATATGTGTCCCATCTCTCAGGCAGTGATCTGAGAAATCTGTTATTCATCTGAATATTGGTGTATTCAAGTTTGACCATTTTTAGTTCAGAGATCAAACAAGAAAACCGCTCATATTGTTGAGTCAGTGTCTCACCCTTTCTATGAGAGATGTCTCATATTGTTGGGCAAGAATTTCTCTATTATTTGCCAAGACCTCATCTGTTCCTCCAAATTGTTCTTTCAAAGCAATCCAGAGGTCATGGGCAGTTTCATGATGCATTAGCCCAGAATAGATTTCATTGGGCAAAGCCATGGCCAGAATTCCATGGGCTTTTGCATCAATCTCAAGCAACTTTTATCCTCATCTGAGTATTGCTCCCTCCTCTTCGGAACCATTTGATTGGTTTCCGGGTTATTCACCATAGGCTTGTGTGGACCATGTACCACTGATGTCCAACACCCTGCGCTGTTAACAGACAGGTGATGGAGCATACGTCTTTGCCATATGTTATACTCATTCCTAACCAGCATAGGAGGCTTGGTTGAGGAACCAGTATTGTGAGGATCATTGGAGGGAGTGGTCATTTTCAGTTCAAAAACAGTTTAGTTCAAGTTTAAAAAGTTTTAGACAAACCACAACAAACTCAATGAGAACCAAGAAAAGATCTCAGGATGAATGAGCAGAAATACAGAAAATTCAATCTCTATAACCGTTTCTTGCAAAAACAAAAGCTAATTCAATCAAACTTGGATCTTGAATAGCAGTTTCAATGATCAATTATTAGATCGATCAATGATTAACTGCTCTGATACCATTTGACAGGATCAGTGATCACAAGTTTGATGTATCAGAATATAAAGCAGCGGAATACAAACAAGAATTAGACAAATTGTAGCAAGCAAACGATATTGTGAGCATTAAGATCGCATACAGTTATAGGGAGAGAATATGAATTTCTGATTTCTAGGAATGTTTATAGATGTAGAATATTTCTAATCGAATCAATCAATCATTCCTTCAATTACTCATTTCGCTCATCATTACAATAGGTTGTCACTCCTTATATAGAGTGCAACAGTCACTGCTGTTATCACGGAAAGTGACAACTGGCAGATCCAATACAGAAATAACTAATTCTTAACAAACTACTGAAATGTTCACAACTACTGAGAACATATCAGCAAGTTAAGTACAAAATATAAAACTACTGAAACTACAACGACTGAAGAACAAGCTCTTCAGTCGTTTTACAAAACTACTGAAACATAGAAAATAAAACTACTGATATCACAACTACTGAAGAAGTACTCTTCAGCAGTTGTGACAAACTACTGAGGCTTCAGTACTTGATCTTCAGACTTTGACCTTCAGGTGTTTCATCAGCTGATGACTTCAGTAGATATCATCAGCTGATGTCTTCAGTCTTTGTCTTCAGACTTTGTACATCAGTTGTTGATCTTCAGCACTTGTGAACTCTTCAGCTGTTGTACTTCAGTACTTTGGTCTTTCAGCTTCAGCACTTGTGTTCTTCAGCTGTTGTACTTCAGCACTTTGGTTCTTCAGCTGTTAAGGTCTTCAGCACTTGATCTTCAGCTGTTGAAGTCTTCAGCACTTGTCAAACTACTGATGAGGCTTTCAGCAGTTGTTGTGATACCAGTGTGGGACTTAGAGGTTTTCTGATCTTGGCTCATTGGTTCTTTTGGTCCAACAAACTCCCTGAACCAATGCAGCAAAAACCTCTAACTTATTTATGCTCCCACTATGATGGCAAAAATGTTGTCTTTTTCCTTTTGATCAGTTTAGAAGAAGATGAACCATGTAAGCTCCGGATGGGAAGAACCTCAAATATTTGTTGGGCTTGGCAGAAAGTATGAATGGGAACTCTGTTTGGGGAAACAGGACACAGAGTGTTATCACATCTGAGATTCATTCCCCATAATGAGTCTGTACGACTCTTGTGTAGGCCTCAAGAAGGTGATTGGTTCCTCCATGGTAGCTCTTCAGCAACTCCTTCAAACAATGATTCCGCCATAATACTCAGACAGGTATTTGGCCTGTTCCCATTCGTAGCTCACAGTTTTATTATTCTGTAAGCAAAACTCTCCGGGTGATTACCTCTAGGAACAACTGGAGCTCATTTTTCTGACTTCCTCAAGCCTCTGTAAAACTACCCCTTTTCACTATTTTGTTTCCAACATCTTTGAGGGGTTAGATTAGCTTTGTAGGCTTCTGAAGTCTTCTAGGATTTCCCAGGGTGAAAACTACAAAGACCAGAGAGATCACTTCATCTACGATCTTTTTTCACCTGGCCATGTATCTCCGAGTATTTGTCTTATGAATCTTTGAGAGACCCTGGATCAGGCCAAATCCTCACTCTTTCCTTTGATATTGAAAGGTATGCTGAGAGTGTAAAGTCTGAGGGCTTGCTCCTTCATATGATGATGGAAGATGTGGCTGCATAAGCTTTGTCAACTCTCTTCAGCAATTCCAATCATGCTGTTTATGAAGCTCTTCTTCTTCTAGCTTCACTTTAACCATTTGTCTCTGGACTTCAGGAGTAATTGCTGAGGAGTGACTTGTGGCCTTAGGCAACTGAATCACAGCTGAGAGCGGCAGCCTGTCTTCTTCATCTTCGTCATCGTCTTCTAGCCTCAATATCCTTCTCTTCTTCTTCAAGGGTTATCATCGGCTATGGGTTTTGAGGGTAAGGGAGTTGGTTTGGGGGTTGTGTTTTTGGGGTTTTGGTGTGGGAATGTTGACAGGCTGTTCTAGCATCCTTGAGGTGAGTGTGGCTTTTGATGCTTGGCTAGCTCAGTCCTGCTCCCAGCACCCGCTTCATTCAAAGCTTCAATGACAAGCCCTTAGTATATACTTCAGATGAACAGATCTTGGTGGTGATTGCCAAGATACTGTCCTGGACCAAGCTTTGATTTCAATCATTGATCTTCCAAGATATTTTGCAATAAATCTTATCATGATTTCAAGCCTTTCTCTTTCTAACACTTCATAACTTGCCCATCTGTTCTGGATTTCTTCAATCTCTAGTCGTCGAATCTCAGAGTCAAGTTTATGGTGTCATGGCCTTGCCTAAACAGCTGATCAATGATGTTGTCCATTGATCTACTGTGTTCGGCATCAGCCTCTTTTATCAGTAGCTCCAAGGCTTTATCTTCAGCAATGTGCTCATCAGCACCTTTCTTTCGCTTGTAGGTGAGCATTGGTTGCTGTTCTTTCTCCTCCTTTTGGGCTTGCTTCGCTTCCTTCTTTCCTCGGATCTTTTCCTCTTCTTTTCTTTCACTGCAGTACTCTCCCCCTTTTGGGTGCATTGGAGGAAGGGGTGGTACCGCAGAAAGAGTCTTTTGGACAGCAGCATCAACCAAGGGCTGTAATGTTGAGGAAAGCCTCTCATCAAGGGCTTTGATCACTATATCAGTGATTATGGGGTGATGAGAGGGAGGGAATTTTGGAGTACAGCACCTATTTGCTCAGGAGGGTTCTGTTCCTGAGAAGTAGGGCCTGAAGCAGAGGTAGGTGGTTGATGTTGGGGTGGCTCTGTGTTGGGAAACCTTCAAGGGAAGGTGCCATCTGTGGGTGTATGAGGGTGGCAGATGGACTTGCATCCTGAGACATCTTGGCCAGCAGCTCTTTGAGTCTGCTAACCTCATCCTCTAGAATTAGACAAATTGTAGCAAGCCAACGATATTTGTGAGCATTAAGATCGCATACAGTTATAGGGAGAGAATTGAATTTCTGATTTCTAGGAATGTTTATAGATGTAGATATTTCTAATCTAATCAATCAATCATTCCCTTCAATTACTCATTTCGCTCGATCATTACAATAGGTGTCACTCCTTATATAGAGTGCAACAGTCACTGCTGTTATCACGGAAAGTGACAACTGGCAGATCCAATACAGAAATAACTAATTCTTAACAAACTACTGAAATGTTCACAACTACTGAGAACATATCAGCAAGTTAAGTACAAAATATAAACTACTGAAACTACAAGGACTGAAGAACAAGCTCTTCAGTCGTTTTACAAAACTACTGAAACATAGAAAAAAAACTACTGATATCACAACTACTGAAGAAGTACTTCAGCAGTTGTGACAAACTACTGAGGCTTCAGTACTTGATCTTCAGACTTTGACCTTCAGGTGTTTCATCAGCTGATGACTTCAGTAGATGTCATCAGCTGATGTCTTCAGTCTTTGTCTTCAGACTTTGTACATCAGTTGTTGATCTTCAGCACTTGTGAACTCTTCAGCTGTTGTACTTCAGTACTTTGGTCTTTCAGCTTCAGCACTTGTGTTCTTCAGCTGTTGTACTTCAGCACTTTGGTTCTTCAGCTGTTAAGGTCTTCAGCACTTGATCTTCAGTCGTTGAAGTCTTCAGCACTTGTCAAACTACTGATGAGGCTTTCAGTAGTTGTTGTGATACCATGTGGGACTTAGAGGTTTTCTGATCTTGGCTCATTGGTTTTTTGGTCCAACAATATATTTACATATTTGTATTTTTCAAACAAGATACCTTATGATACATTGATTAAAACCCTTTAATCTTTGAAATCATTAAACAATTTTAATAACCTTTTATTACCTTTTAATGATTAAAGCCCATTTAGATAGTTTGTTATGATCATGGAAAGGATAGTTAAGCAAACATCATATGTAAAGACATCAACCATAATACCATAATCAAACAACCATGAATCAACCAAAAGTAAGTGCGTAACCATAGCATCTAAAGCGGCCACACTTGTTTGCCATAACAAGTGTTGACCATAGGACATTCCTAAGGGTCAAAACACATCACAAAAGTTCCATGAACCTCCCACTTGAAACCGCATCCAAATGCTCCATGTTTCTTATGTCTTTCCTTTGTGCTTCTAACACGTACATCTTCATATTACAAGACATTATGTCCTAATACAAGATTTATAGTAATATGAAAAGTACCTAATCTATTTATTACAGCCCAAAATAAATAAATTACACTTTAAACAAAACACAAACAATAGATTATACAACCCAATGGAATGAATGAATACAACCATTACAAACATCCAAACAACACAAGGTCAAGGGCTAGGTTATGCAACATCATGAACAATGATCATATCATCCAAACCAACAATGAATCCCCACTTAAAACCCACGAAATTTCAGCCAACATAAACTGAAATTTCAGCTTTATCATGCCCAAACAAACAACAAATATAACATACATGTCTTTCAAAGTTTAATCACAAGCATGTGTGATATAACTTTGGAAGTTGGGGATTCATAAAACATGAACATAGCAGCCCCTAAAAGGGGTTTCAAAGTTCGATAAAACAAAATATAACAAGGACAAAACAGGCTAGCTATCCACATAACCGGCTCTGATACCAATGTTGGGCTTTGTTAGATCAAGATTCAAAGTTTAACCATTTAAACTTAGTGAAAACTCAGCGGAAACAAGCATTATAAGTTAGTTAATGAACTGAAAATTCAGGTTTCATCTTGATATTACAAAGTTATAAACAAACCCATAAACATAGGATCTTTATATGTGAATAAAGACTAGCAATGTAAACACAAAAACATTATGGACAGCCATGAAGAGGCTGCCATAAACTACCTTTTCAGCAGCAAAAGAGTAGTGATTGAAGAGGATGAGCTCCAAGAAACGGCTAAAGGCACCAAAGGAGGTCCTCTCAAGCTTGCATACCCCAAGCAATATGACAAACACCTTCTTGTTAGGATTTGAACACCCAAAACGAAAGAAGAGCTGCTGGATTATTCTTTCAGCCACAAGCTTCTTCAAAAATAAGAGAGAAAACCCTTTCTATCTTGTGTTCTTGCATGTAAGAGAGAGAGGAGACTTGAGTGAATGACTTGTATATATTGTTTTGTTCCAAGACAACTAGGGAAAAGAAAAAGAAGCCAACACCCAAAGGGGCGGCCGAAATCACCCTATCACAATGGGTTTTCCCCCCAAAACTTGAAACCTTAATTAAAAACATTAACAAGTCATTAACATAAGTTATTCATATAATTAACCTTTTAATTGAATAACTCATACACACTCTCTTATTATTTGATGTTATTTAAGTAACATAAATAACATTGCAAACAATATCTATAAACAAAATATCCATATAAATTGTTCAATCTCATATGCTACTTATTTAGAAAACCCATTTTCTAAATTGGTGTATATATATTTAATTGTATGATCATATCATCAATTAAATAATATTTGGTGTTTGCTTAGCTTGTTATTGGGTACGACCCGACTTGGATCATGACGTACTAACCACATCAATGTTCTATGTGTCTTGGGCATAAAGAATTCAACAATCACTAAAGCACTGTATCGATTAGCTTCTTCGGAGAGGGTAGAACTGAGGGACGAAGTTGCAATATTTATTAAATAAGGGCTTCAGCTGACCGAGTATCTCTCCATGGGGTGCTCTGGTCTTATTCGCCAAGAAGAAAGACGCTAGCATGAGGATGTGCATTGACTATCGCGAGCTCAATAAGCTGACCAAAATGAACCGGTATTTGTTACCAAGGATCGACGATCTATTCAATCAACTTCATGGTGCCAACCGGTTTTCAAGGATATACCTACAGTCTGGTTACCACCAACTGAAGGTGAAAGAACAAGACTTTCCTAAGACATTGTTTCGTACGCGTTATGGACACTACGAATTTCTCATCATGTTCTTTGGATTAACCAACGTGCCAGCTGCCTTTATGGACCTTAGGAATCTGGTATGTCAGTCGATGTTGGATAAATCAGTAATAGTGTTCATTGATGACATCTTGATTTATTCAAAAAGTGAAGAAGAACATGTTGATCACATTCAAGAAGTATTGGAGACGCTCAGAAGTGAAAAGTTATATGCTAAGTTCTCTAAATGTGCATTTTAGCTTCGAGAAGTTCAATTTTTGGGTCATGCGGTTAATCCCGAGGGGATGAGGGTGGACCCTATGAAGGTTGAAGCGGTGATGCAATGGGAACCTCCTAAGACGCTATCTGAGATTCGTAGTTTCTTAGGCCTTGCAGGTTACTATATGAGGTTTATTCTGGATTTCTCCAAGATAGCTTCTCCTTTGGATAAGCTCACTCAGAAGGACGTGAAGTATGAATAGGGTACTGATAAGGAGAACGCCTTCCTAGAACTAAAGATGAGGTTAACTCAAGCCCCTGTCTTGATGTTATCTGAACGGAATGAGGACCTGGTAGTCTACTCGGATGCCTTGTATGCCGGATTGGGTTGTGTGTTGATGCAACGAGGGAAGGTGATAGCCTATGCTTCAAAGACAATTAAAGGTCCATGAGGCCAATTATCCTACCCATGATTTGGAGTTGGCTGTGGTGGTGTTTACATTGAATATTTACAGGCACTACCTGTATAGGGTGAAGTGCACCATGTTCACTAATCATAAAAGTCTGAAGTATTTCTTTGAACAAAAGGAACTCAGCATAAGGTAGAGGAGGTGGTTAGAACTGATCAAGGATTATGACTACAAAATTTATTATCATCCAGGAAAAGCCAATATGGTTGTTGATGCCCTTAGCCAGAAGGGATGACCCGAACCAATTCGGGTGAGGGCTTGCCAGATAATCATGACACCTGATATTATGAAACAAGGGAGAGAGTTTCAAGATGAGGCATTGAGAGAGGATAGAGTCAACTATGAAATGATGAACAGACAAGTTTTAGATTTAGGGGAGAACACCCTGGGTGTTAGAACCCGATCTAGGCGAATGTGGATCCCTCTCTGTCGGGATCTGAGGGAGAAGATCAATGATGAGGCTCACAAAACTCGATACTACATTCAACCTCGTGTCACCAAAATGTATCAGGATCTGAAGAAAGATTACTGTGGCTAGGAATGAAGCGACATATGGCTAAGTACGTGAGCAAGTGCCTGACTTGTCTGCAAGTGAAGGCAGAGCACCAAAACCCATATGCGAAGATCTAGCCTTTGGATGTCCCTAAATGGAATGGGAACACATCACAATGGAATTCATCACGAAGCTACCTCGCACCGCAAGAGGAAGCGACGCGATTTGAGTGATTGTTGACCGTTTAACAAAGAGTGCCCATTTCCTACCAATTCGTGAGACGTTTTCCTGTGAGAGGTTGGCAGAGCTGTTTAACAAGGAGATCATGGCTCTCATGGTGTGTAGTGTCTATTGTTTCAAATAGGGACACACTTTTTATGTTCATGTTTTGGAAGAGGTTTCACGACTCAATGGGGACTAGACTGCATATTAGTACCTGCTTACCACCCCCAGACGGATGGTCAGTCAGAAGGAATGATCTAGACTTTAGAAGACATGCTACAAGCCTGTGTAATCGACTTTGAACAAGCTAGGATGAGCATTTACCGTTTGCTGAATTCTCATATAATAATGGTTACCATGCCGGCATTGGTATGCCACCTTATTGGATGTTGTACGGTAGGAAGTGCAGAACGCCCGTGTGTTGGCGTGACATCGGGCAAAAGGAATTGGGAAGTCTTGAAGTGATTGTGGTCACAACCAAGAAGTTAGATAAGATTAATGGATTCATGAAAGCCACAAAGGATCGCCACAAGACTTACGCTAAGAGGTGTAGACCGATAGAGTTTGAGGTTCGTGACAAGGTTATGCTCAAGGTATCTCCCTAGAAAGGGATCATCAGGTTTCAAAATCAGGGAAAGTTAAGCCCAAGGTTCATAGGGCCATTCCGTATTGTTGTGTGGGTATCGAAAGTGGCCAACAGATTAGAACTACCCGATGACTTGAATGGAATTCACCCTACGTTCCATGTATCTCATCTTAGGAAATGTCTAGTAGACAATGACGCAGTTGTACCATTAGAATACATTGAAGCCGACGAACAACTAAACTATGTAGAGCAGCCGGTGGCCATCCTTGATTGGAAAGAGAAACACTTACGGAACAAAGTGGTTCCACTAGTACGAGTACTGTGGAAACATAGAAAATGATCAGAATCTACATGGGAAATCAAGGAGGAGATGAGTAAATTTTATCCTTAATTGTTTGATGATTGATAGGTTTCGAGGACAAAACCTAATAAGTGGGGAGACTTGTAACACACCCGAAAAGACAAAACGAGTTACCAAGGATAATAGGCTTGATTATTAGGTATTTAACAAAAGAAGAAAGTGGGTTATTGGCTAAATTAGGCATATAGGCAAGAGTCTAAGTGATTTAGGGCCCATAATTAGCCCTCAAACCCACCTAATCAACCACCATCTTCCTTATTTGAACCCTCGACAACAAAATTCGTAGAGAGAGAAAGTAGAGAGGAGAAAGTAAGAACTCAAGATTTGGAGCTTCAAAGGTTAATGGAGTGAAGATTTGAACAATTAAGCATCAAACCATAAGAAAGGAGCAATAAATCTAGGCTGTGTAGTGTGATCCTAGCCTAGAAAGCTTAGTTTAGAGGTTACTTTCGGTATCCAGATGAGTTCTAGATCCCCTATTTGTAAGTTTTGCATGTTTTGGGGTTATTATGCACACTAAATATATGTTTCTAAATAACCGAGATTTTATGAGGTTTTCACTGGAAGATCGGTTTTTCTATAAAGAAATGTGTTATATAAATACTTAGAAATAAAAAATTTTCGTGCTGACCTGGCATCCCGGCCCCAGCCAAGGGCGTTGCCCCTTGGACCCCACTAGGGACTGTTGCCTCTAGGACCCCGCTGTCACGGGCTGCCACCCCCGAACCCCCACCGTCAGTTACGTTTTATGATGGCTAGTACTTGCCTTGCTGTGTACTTATTAAGTGAAGTATTATATAATAAAGTGAAAGACGATATTAATGAAAACTGAAACGTAATGAATGTTACCCCTGGCCCGTTTGATGATGAAAAGTCTTGCAAGCACTATGATAGACTTCACTTATGTGAGTCTGATGTATGATGATTGATCCATATTCATGAGCGGGCTATGTGCCTTGCAGTGTGGATCAACTGTCGGGCGTTAGCTACCATGATGACGTGTACCAACAGGGATCAACATTTGTTGTTGATCAACATGGAGCTCTTGCTTTGTGCAATCTCATTTATGATGAAGTGAAAGATATGAAAGGATGAAAGATAATGAACATGCTTATAAAGACGCAAATGTTATGTATTATGATGTATGCGTGGTCATTGTATGAAGGATAAAGATTATTTATCTTATTTAGCTAAAGTAGAACTCAGTCAGCAAAGCTGACTTTTATGCATAATAGTTGGCACATAATTGAAGCTACTGAGGATGGCACAATGTGGGAAGCTACTTGGATGGCAGTGGATGGCATTTCTGATTATAATATCTTTTATTGTATTTTAAGAACATGTACTATATTTCACTTACAATTGAACGACAAATGTATGAGTACACTATGGTTTCCATGTTTTAAATGAATGTCTATTTAATTCTGCTGCAATGTTTTGGTTATAAAAAATAAAAATTATTTTATGCTATGATTAACCAACTGTGAGGTTTCCCGGGAATGGGGCCATACATGAACAAACAATCTCTAATCATAGAGATGATTATGAAGAGGAAAGGAATGTTGATGAAGGTTTTAATACTGAAATAAATGATCAACAAGATGATGATCAAGCTACAACTGAAGATATTAAGAATGTTGATTTTAATCAAGCATTTGACTTTGATACTTTATGGTCTGAGCCAATCATAAAGAATGTTATTTCTGTTGTACAATCTAAGAGTCCTGAAGTTGTGATTGTTGAAAAAGAACAAGAGATGAAACAATTAACATATGCTTGTGTACAAACTGAACTGGATGATGATTTTGATGAACTTGAAGAGCTAAAGTCAAAGATTGTATCTCAATATGAAGAAATTGAAAGGTTGAAGAAAAAAAAATGAAATGCCGAAAACTAATGATGAAATGAAGAATGTTATGATGTCTAATCTTGAAGAAAAACTAAAGATAATGTTTGAAGAAATTGAAAAGTTAAAAGTAACTTTACAAGAGCATGCAAAAGAAAGTGAAGTGATTAGTGTTGAAGAAAAATATGCACAAGAACCTAAAGAAACGACAACTATAAAGTATTCTACAGCTGAGATAGGGAAAAAAAGATGAATGAAGTTGAAACATCTACTATTCTAGCTAAAGTTCAGAAGACAATTGATGTAGATGTGAATGAAGAGGAAGAAGAAGTGCAAAAGATCATAGAAGCACTTGATGGTATAGATACTGATCTACCTGATGAATGGTATGATGAAGTTTTGGAAGATGAAGATGTGTGTGATGTAGTTGACTCACTAGTTGAAAATGGTCAAGATGATATACCTATAGACTTCGAGGATAGATACAATTATCTGGTCAAGGAAAAGTATAATAGAGTGTTTCTGGACGGGCTGACAGTGACTCAAATAAATGAGAAGTACGAAAAGTGTGTGATAGCAGAGTCTTCAGCGCCGATACATCCTAATTAAATTAGTCTAGAACATGGTGAGTGGGCACAAATGAATGAAAGTTCAAATATTGATGATACTCCTCTGACATAATTGCACCACCCAAACCCTGAAGATATGAGCATACCTGCTCTAAGAATGTGGTTGCAGTCTAGGAATTATCCATGAAAAAGACTGAATAAGCTTCAAGGTGAATCATTAAGAAGGCTGGTGAGGAGCTTCTAAGAGATTGAGAAGATGTACAACAAAATGATTATACTGGATATGGATAACCCTCAGTATCTTGAAATCACCAAAAGAACAAAAATGCTGAAGCCTCAAGAAATCAAATCCATGGAATTAGTAAGGAAAACACATGAAAGAAGGAATGAATTGATGAATATGTTTCCTAGTTCAGAGCAACAAGGTTGCAAAGTCTCTCTAGATCAAAACAACTTTGAAATTAAGCTAGAATAGCTGGACATCTTGTGAGAAATTTGCTTCAAATAGGACAATCAATTTCTGAATTGCTCAATGCAATGATTGTGCCTAATAAAGCCAAAGAGGTGAAAATAATTGCATGGAAATAGAATGAGATTTTTGATGCATTTCTTATCAAAAGAGTTAATGCTAGTTGTGTTGTATATAATTTCTACTCAAGCATCATTGCCTTGCCTATGCAAGATTCGAAAGAATTGCATAAGTTACCACTGATCAATCTTACAAAAGCTGAAATGGGAAAAGTGTTTACGAAGTTGCTTGATAGAGGTATATCTAGAATGCCGGCATTTCTTAAAACTCGTTGTGATCACGAAGACAAAAGCATTTTGTTAAGATGAAGAAGAAGTCAAAGAAAGGTGATTCCAGTGAGGCTATGCATGATTGTTACATAGAGACGTTTAGTGATAAGTATTTTGAAAAAGTAACAAATCCTGGATTGAAAGTTATAGATGGTACACAATCATCAAAACCAATTTTGAGATGGTTTTATGATTCATCTACTTTTAGTATGAAGCTAGTGAGAAACTTGGATGATTGGGATAATGACATGATTACTTTGTTTGGTGTGTTTGAACTCAAACTTCTACATCCTAGTTAGGTCTCATTCTTGTCCAATCAAACTTTTGAAGCAGTATCATCAACAGAAGCAGAGAATGCCAAAAAATACTTTTTGACAATTATAAAAGTAATGAATGCTGCTATGGAGAGGATTTCTTTAAAGAAAGCAATGGCTTATTCAAAATAGTAAAGAAAGACATAAACTATATTGAATTCATAAGAATCTCGCAAAGGAGTGTTGGAGATCTACACAAAAGAAAATCCAAAACCAATTGAAATGTAAGCTAGTGTGGATATTACAGGTTATCCAAAGAAACTTTGTTGATAATGGAAGCAATGGAGATTAAGACAAATGACTCTAAGCCAGAGCAAGAAATTCTAGCTGTGAATTTCAATTTAATAAAGAAAGCACTTAAAGAACTAGAGCTCTACAAAGAGAATCCAATGTTCAAGATTAAGAAGAACCTGAAGACTATTTTTGCTGAAGACAAATACGAATCTTAGGGGGGTATTGTTAGAAACCTAGAAAGATTAGCATTTTAGTCTTTATAATTTTTCATAGTGTAGGGACTTATTGTGTAAATATATGTTCCTTTTTGTTTTCTTGATTATTTGTATAAATAGGATTGCTTATGTAACACCCCAACCCAAGTAGGATTGATGTGTCACCTAAATATTAATCAACGTTTCATGAATGATAAAATTTAAGTACTAAGAAACATCTAAATCCTTACAAAGGTCCAAACAAATCAAATAAAGTCTTAAGATTAAGACACTATAAGTCTTATTAATTCAAAAGTTCTCATCCTAGCTTCTGAGTTAACTCTCTTCACTCGTTCCTTGAGCCCTTTGATTCCTGCTATAAACATGAGGGAAAACAACAAAAGAAAACGGCTGAGCCAAAGAATGTTCAGTAATGGAAGTAAACAATAGCAATACAATAATTAATAATGACAAAATAAGATGATCAAGTAGAAAACAGTAATAATGATAATCTAAAAGGAATACCCATATGAGCCGATGACAATAAACAATTAACAATATGTACATTAGCTGCAGTTCTAATGCACCAATATATGAGATAGGAATGTGAGCACACGCACCTAACCCATCTCACCAATAAACAATAACAGACTACTAGACGATCCTAGCCATACGCCTCCTTTAACACTAATCAATATGTGCAACAACTTAGCATGTAATAATAATGTACAGACGTCGTGGTCTAATCTCTCTGCCACACATATAGCACATCACTTGTGCCACAATAACACCCTATGTCCCCATAGGTGGATGTGCTCGGGTATAGAGGTCAAAGATACGATACAATCAAGCCAATATAACACAATATGTTACACTAAGGTTCATAACCCTTGCAAAATATCACTAAACATAACTAATAGTCAATAATATTGGGAGCATGCGACGATGAGTACAAAGCAATCAAATCTTATCGCATGCAAACAATGCCAATTAGCAAAATATGGATTTTCAATAATCGCATGTCAGGTCACAAATTCAAGGTGAATATCAAGAACGAGAGGTATTCATGCTACGAGAGGTGAAGGGTCGGAATCCGTACCTTAGCTTAGCTTCTACGAAATTAGCACAAAACTCTACGGCGTTCTTATAAAATCTACATAATTAAGAACATTTCACAGTTAGATGGTTAAAATTCAATTAAGTGTATGTTTGGTAGTATTTTTAATTTAGTGTTTGTAGTCCTTTAAATATATCTTATATACTTTGTATTTATTTAGGTGAACGCTTCAAACATAAAATATATTGTGGGTTCTTATAAGTTTCTAAAAGAAACAATCATTTTTAGAGGGAAATACTTGTACTACAAAATTCATTATTTAATAATTATAACAGTAAAGTACTTATGTAATATATCAAGTTACTATAAATTCTAATAACAATAATAATATACTTTGATTAAAGTTGTTTGTAATAATAATTGAATAAACCATGCATGTATGCGTGGGATACCATGCAACCACATGCATATAATCTATTTTACTTACATTTGCATAAATAAATTATTCCTCAGTTGCAAAAAATTAATTATAAGTATTTTGTTTCTATTGTAACACCAAGTATTATGTTATTTAGATTCCTGTCGATGTACGTGAGTATTACCAACACATCAATGTTTAGATTGTCATTAATGCGCTTAGTATTGTTTCGATCACAAAAAGAATTCCAATCACAGGATGATTTTAAGAAATATGGAACTGAAAGAGAAATAGAAACAACTAAACGGGTTGATGACGTTACCGGGATCTAGAATAATGGAACCGATCAATGCGAAGGCTCGACCCGTTGATTTCTTACTTAAATTATGCGATTCTTTTCTCGAGCAATTCCTAAGAGAAGTACCAACTCTCCAATATAATTGACCATCATCCAAGATATATTGACAGTTGGAAATAACTTAACGTACACGATAACAAGGAACTATTCGGTGGGTACCTTATTGATGATGATGATGCCGGTGTGATTAGCTTGGACAGGGAAGAATGTTGCCTGTATAAAGTGGCCGGTGGCTTAGATAGATGATGACGATGTTATTTGTTGGTGTCAAACAAGTTAACGACCTATATGTTAACAATCGAGAAGGTTATAAATCCCGTATCATTAAGTGAACAAGGAAGTGGAGCAACGAATAGAACGGAGATGTTACTTTAACTTAGAACAACCTGATAGTTTCGTACGCTGAACTAGACTGGTGATGATTGGCCTAAACTCGGAGGTGCTCCCGACTGTGACAACGATCGTATGTAACTCATAGAAACCAAGAAGCTTGTGTAAGTTTATTGGCAGGAAATTCATTATTTATATTGACCCAATAGAATTGGTGGGGGAGGGCGAATATCGAGCTCCAATTTACAAGATTAGCGGTGTAGTAGTATATTAGATGAACTTTAAAATTTGAATATAGTTAATCATCACGTGGTGATAAACTCCATGTGTTGAGATATTATTATTATTATTATTTATTTATTATTATTATATTATACTACTACTACTACTGTAATATTATTATCAATAGTTATCGGGTATTTAACTCTTACCCCTGCAAATTTAATTTCGTCCCCGATGTTCCAAGTAATGTAGCATGAATACTCCTACGATACAAACAATGCAACAATTCCCTTTTTAAGCACACAACTTATGTATAGGTATGGGTATTGCGATCGAATCATTTCTTCCGTCTCCCACATCACTGCACGCTTAGAATTATTTTTCCATAAATTTTAACGAATGGTATAGACTTGCGTCTCATAATTCATCTTGACGATCAATAATAGCTTCAGGTTCTTCTTCATAAGAAAGGTCTTCTTGAATTGCGTGAAGAGGGTAGCTAATAACATGCAACGGATGATAGTTGTCTCGTCTCAACAAGGATACATTAAAAACGTTATGAACATGAGAGAGTTATGGCGGCAATGCTAAACAATACGAGATTCTCCAACCCTTTCAAGAATCTCAAATGGACCAAAAACGCAGACTTAATTTCCCTTTAATCCAAATTGTCGTACGCCACGACAAGGTGACACTTTGACAAACACATGATCTCCAACTTTAAATTCAAGGCTCGTCGATGATGATTGGCATAACTCTTTTGTCTACTTTGAGGTTCTTTCAACTTCTCTCTAGCAATGCCAACTTTATCGTTAGTAATTCTAACAAATTCTGGTCCTTCGATTATCTTCTCTCCGACCTTATTCCAACATATTGGTGCTCTACATTTTCGGCCATAAATGTTGGTAGATATATGTCCCTAGATCATGTTATGAATGCAATAGATCTTGTTTGTCTAATTCTGATGTAATGGTTCGAATGATTAATGAAATGATATTGATTGTCTGGTATTTATAACATTTAATATTTGATTAATGAGTCGATGTTGAATTGGTTAATTAGGTTTGTGACTGTTTGAAGTCTCATGCATAATGTTATAATGTTAAATACACTCAAACTTGGTGAAGTGAGGTTCTCATGCGTCTAACTGGACCATGCGTCCCAACAGTGATCATGCGTCCGAATGGCCATGCGACTAAGTGTCCATGCGCATAAATAGTCCATACGCATGAATAACTTCGTACAAATGACTCAGTCGTGCGGATGAATCAACCGTATGGTTCAATCGCACGACTGAATCATACTAATGCTTCAGTCGCACGAGAATGAACAATACTAACCTATA
>JACCIX010000777.1:0-45207 GCA_025506515.1 Flaveria trinervia | reverse complement strand
TCCTTCAGTCTCATGGCCCTCATCCACATTTCCTTCAGTCACATAGCCCTCATACGTATGACCGTCAGTCGCACTATTCACATATGAATGAGCCTCAGTCGCACTCCTTTCGTGCGTATGGCTCTAGTCGCATGCCATTCGGACACATGGACTTCCAGTTGCAGAGCCCTAGCTGGGTGCAGAATGCAGTTTATCCCAAACTCAATCTGCCATTTTTGGCCTCCAAACCCTTCCAAACCTCTTCTAAGCTCAAATCAACCATCCTAAACCTTAGGAAAGCATATCACAACAACATTCAAGCACAACCAAGCCCAAAATCAAGCCCCACCCGAATCAAACACATACACATACGCATACATTCGGGTTTAACACCCAACATTTCAAAAACAGGTTTCAGATGTGTTCCAGCCCCAAAATCATTCAAAAGTGTGTAAAAAAGGGGTCCTAGAACTCACCTTGACAACCTCTTCGGTATAACCTTTTACAAACTCGTTTGCCTTCGACTTTTGCACTTGATTCTTCAAGAAACCCTTGTTTTTGCCTTTCTTCACCCTTGGAACCGAATGAAATGTGTATGGGAGAGGGGAATGGCTGCCATTCCCTTTTACCCACTCATCCAACCTTTTTCTTCTTTTGGCAAGATTGGTCCCTGAACTTGGACCTTATTTCTTTTCTTTCCTTTTCCTCTTTCTTTGGGTTAAAAGGAAATAACCAGGCATTACAAGTCCACCCCTTAAATAGGTTTCATCCCTAAAACCTGTTATTCCTTAAACAATAGTGGGCAATACTATCTCATCTCTCTTCCGGTCTCCCACCTGGAATTCAATCGGTCTACGTTGTTTATCAAGACACGACTTCTTGTCTATCTTTGGCTGCCTTTGTCAAGGCGTTGATCCTTTCGTGCTTCTCAGTCGTAGCCTCGATCACCTCAATCCTTCCATACGGCCTTTGATGCTCGGCCTTCACTTGTAACAAGTAAGGCATTTACTCACGTATTCCACCATATCACGCTTCATACCCGACCACCGATAATTTTTATCCGGTTCTCAGTACATCTAACAATTGGGATGTTAGTGTATCCACATCCCTTATGTAGGCCAAGTAGGCAATTCATCCACGCCTCATGCACTTTCCCCCGCCGCCATCGAAATCACCTTTGGTATCGTCGTGACTCCATCACCTTAAACCGTCACCGCGATCCCGTCAGGTGCGGTCAACCGTATCATCTTTTTGCGGCACATAATGTTCGCTTCGTAGTCCGCCCAACAATCCATTCCTTGGACCACGTAGAAAGGGTGTATCTATATTCTTACTACTAACATGCAATTTAGCACAGAAAGCAGCAGGAATAAAACTTTTACTAGCACCAGAATCGAATAACACAATGGCTAAAGTTGATTTACTAGAAACGTACCTAACAAAATATCGGGGTCTGTCCTATCCTCCTTCTGCATCATCGTGTAGGCGCTGCGTTCGCCCTCTGTCCTTCTCCTCCAGTCTTCTTCACTCCCGAACCTTCCGCCCTTGGCTTTTTACAGTCCTTACTCATGTGGCCAATTCTCCACAATTGTAACACCTCACAACCCCACATTCTCTAGCCACATGACTAGGCTTCCCACACTTGAAGCAGTTATTTGGTCCCCTTTTGCATTCTCCCGAATGCTCCATCCCGCATTTATCACATCTAATCGACCGCGCACCAGGTGTGACCACCCGGCGTCATCCCCCCATGTGTGCTTATTATTCGTCGGACACTATCCCGTCCAGTCCTCTTCCTACTCCGGTTCCGGTCTCCATCGTTCTTCCTACTCTCCTCAGCCATCACCACAGTCCTTTTATCATACAACCTCCCCGCCAAATCAACTGCCGACCTAAACATACTCGGTCGGGCAACGATCATGTGCCTATGGATATCCACTGGCAAGCCCTGAATATACCTCTTGATCTTTCGCGAAAGAGGTGTCACCTAATCTGGCACAAGCCGTGCCATTTCGTTGAATTTGGTGGTGTACTGCTAATGCGTCATTGTTCCTACCTCCAGCTGCAGGAACTCTCTTTCAACTTTGTCCATCTCACGGTGAGGACAGAACTCCTCAATCACCAGCCTTTTCAACTCTAACCATCTCATCCTTCCGATAGCCCGACTACCCTCAGCTTGGACTATATTGTCCCACCAGCTCAAATCTAAGTCCACGAAAGAGTGGCCAGCAAACTTCAACTTTTGCTCTTCTCGGCACTCGCTGATATTTAGAACAACTTCCATTTCCCTCACCCTTCGGTGAGCAGCTGCAGCAGTGCCATTACCATCAAAAGTAGGGGGCTTGCATCGTTGAAACGCCCCATAGTTACAGCCTCGTGCTGCCTCCGGTGCAGGCTCTTCCTCTTCTTCTTCCTCTTCATCATCAGAGAAAACCGTCTCAGTCTCGGGTTGTCTTCTTTCGCCCGTAGGTCTACTTCTTTCTTTGCTCTCCCCCTCCCGTACAACTTTAATCACTTCAGTCACTACAGACGGTAAGATCGTCTGCATGACTTGATGAACTTCTTCCACTACCGCCTCTTTTACTGAGGCTCTCAGATTGGCGCTCTCATCGCCACCCTCCGGATGAGGGGTCGCTGGTTCTTCATAAACCACCTTTTCGACTCTGAGTCTTCCTCTTATGAACCGTGGTTCAACACCATATCCACACCACCACGAGAAGCTTTCGAAGATCTACCACCGGCAATTCACACGCACACTGAAAGATTCAAACACCAACACGGTCATTCAAGGAAACAGCTCAGTTTATGTCAAGTATAATAAGTCCCTAATTACAATGGCTAGTTATGATTAGCCACTTACTTTACTTTTCATACCCCAAGCATTACCTGTCCTGACTACATCAATATTTAAATCTACAAACAACACATAAACCACATAACATGCGCACATAATACTGGTTATCATTACAAAATACCTAATGGCACGCAGCTACTCAGATTGGTCCCTTCCCTTTCCGTCCAATTCTCAGTTTAAGTTTAGGTTATTTTGAAAATTTACCCGTTTCACTTAAACTTTGGCTCTGATACAACTTGTAAGGCCCCATTCCCGGGACGCTTACAGCTGGTCAATCATCACATAAATTATATTTTTGTCATCTTACATAAAAATGTTGCAGCGGAAGCATTTAAACAAACATTCCATTTCATTATAAAGGCTTTTGCAAAATAATACATCGTTATCGAATTTCAAAATACATGTGGCATTTCATCACAAAAGCGTTATAACAATGGATGTCATCCAAAAGAGCTGAGTAGCCGCCCCGTGCCATCCTCAGCAACAATACCTGCCAATTGGAAACACATCAAAGTCAGCGTTGCTAAGTGAGTTCTAGTTTTAAATAAAACATACTTTATTTCCTTTATAAAACCATTCATTAATTTGGTATGCGATCACACAACATATATACATACTGATAGTATAATCATTATCTTCCATTACGTTCGTTACATTTCACACATATCGCACGCTTCACATATTTTGCACTTTCATATCTTCGTACCCATCGTACATATCGCACAAATCGCACCAATGGAGTGGTCACTAAGATGAACTCCCCCTGTTTGTGTGAACTCTTAGGGGTTTAGCCAAAATCGCATGCTGTCTCATGGGTTAGCCAAAATCGCACGCTACATAACACACAGTGAATACGACATCGCACGTATAGGGGCAATAACAAAACTGAACCCCCTACTGTGTGTATGAACCCACATGAGTTAGCCAAAATCACACATTACATAACACACGGTGAATACCATATCGCATGTATCGGAGCAGTCACCAAGACTGAACTCTTACTGTGTCTATGGTCCCTTATGAGTTAGCAAGATCGCACGCTGTAAATACACACACAGTTGAGCTAACATCTCACAATAAGTTGTGAACCTCCTTTCTTCACTTGCAAGCCATTCCTACTCTCATTCATTCATTTCTTTCCTTTTCATTATCTTCCACTTTACGTTACATAATACTTTCATTTCATTCATTAATGTTCAACGCAAGCCACGGGAAGACAATCATACAAAATAATAAGGAACATAGCCTCATACAACATCATCACACAAGGCAGCATCACACATACATAACATACATCATGCACAATCATACAACATCATACATCACATAAATCACACGCATCACATCATCATCATACATCATCATATATCATCCTTGCCCATCACATCATCAACAACCCAAAGGTCCGAGCCTACATCTGCACTTTCCTGAAAGTCAGACAGTAAAATGTGGTCATTCGGGCGTATGACAAAATTCTGTCGTATGGTCTTCCATACGTATGTGAACACTCACGCGAATGGGCCTCCGGTTGCATAGCCTCCAATCGCATGATTCCCATGCGCATGAACCTCAGTCGCATGGCATCCAGGCCTATGGACCTCAGTCGCATGACCTTCGTACGGATGACCCTCAGTCGCCCTTCTTTCGTGGGAATGAACCTCAATCGCACGAATCACAGGCTTATGGACTCCAGTCCCATGACCTTCGTCGCATGACCTTCATCCGTATTTCCTTCAGTCGCATGGCTCTCATCCGCATTTCCTTCAGTCTCATGGCCCTCATGCATATGACCCTCAGTAGCACTATTCACATACGAATGAGCCTCAGTGACACTCCTTTCGTGCGTATGGCACCAGTCGCATGCCATTCGGACACATGGACTTCCAGTCGCATAGCCCTAGCTGGGTGCAGAATGCAGTTCATCCCGAACTCAATCTGCCATTTTCGGCCTCCAAACCCTTCCAAACCTCTTATAAGCTCAAATCAACCATTCTAAACCTTAGGAAAGCATACCACAACACCATTCAACCACAACCAAGCCCAAAATCAAGCCCCACCCAAATCAAACACATACACATACACATACATTCGGGTTTAACACCCAACATTTCAAAATGGGTTTGAGATGTGTTCCAGCCCCAAAATCATTCAAAAGTGTGTAAAAGGTGGGTCCTAGAACTCACCTTGACAGCCTCTTCGGGTATAGCCTCTTACAAAACTCGTTTGCCTTCAACTTTTGCACTTGATTCTTCATGAAACCCTTGTTTTTGCCTTTCTCCACCCTTAGAATAGAATGAAATATGTATGGGAGAGGGGATTGGCTGCCATTCCCTTTTACCCACTCATCCAACCTTTTTCTTCTTTTGGCAAGATTGGTCCCTCAACTTGGACCTTATTTCTTTTCTTTCTTTTTCCTCTTTCTTTGGCTTAAAAGAAATAACCGGGCGTTACAAATCGCACAATTGAAATATTTTGATCAAAATCAACTAAAATTCAATTATGATCTCTTATGCATAACTCTAATGTATATGTTTCTTTGTTACAGCAATATGGCTGAGAGATGGACTATGAGCACTAAGCACAACATCTGTGCTCATCTGGATGCTACATCCCGAAACACTTCTGAGTTCACTAGGATCATAGCTTTCCTGTGTAGATCGACGATCTACAAGGCTATCTCTATACCATGCACACCGTATAGATCTATAAAATAGAATTTCTGGGATAACGCTGTAGTTGATCGATCCATTGAGCCCCGCTGTATCCGGAGCTTTATATTCGAACAGAAGATTGAGATCACTGAAGACGACCTGAGGAGGGTCTTTGATCTGGGGGAGGACGGAGCCTACCCAACCAAGCTACATCCCCTAACTGTTCGGGGATATTTTTTATGGATCAAGTACACTGGGGACATTAATACTGACATGCTGAACAAGAGCAACATATGCCCCCGTTCAAGTACTTGGCACATGTGATCCTCAAGTGCATAGCCTCCAAGTGTGGAGGATTTTATGAGATGTCTGACCAAATCCAGAATGCATACGTTGCACTGGTACTGAACCACCCGTTTAGTTTCTCCCACATGTTGTTCTCCTACTTGATAGAGAACATTAAGGCCAAAGGCAAGGAAGGTTTCTGCATGTATCCACGTTCTTGCAGATGATTATAGATGAGAAGCTTCCTCTGCTGCCGAAGGAGAAGGATGATGCTTTTATTCTAAAGGTGATGGATGACGCCACTTTTGGCATGATGAAGGTGTATCGGGGGAAGCAGGTGAAGCCCCTGGTTAGGAGACTGTTTGGCCATCTGGCCTGTGAGGATTATGTGGCGCCCTCTCGTAAGAAGTGGCGTCATGATGACAATGATTTTGATGTTGATCCCGTAGTGGTTCCTGCTGATGAAGAAGATGATGATGTCATCACGACCATGATGACGGTCAAGGTGGTGAAGATGCTGGCACCAGTCAATCACAAGCCACTGACACGTGTACTATATCTCCACCACCTCCACACAGTACTTCAACATCACCTGGTGGATCTAAGCAGGCTGCTTTCCACTAGGACTTCCTGTTAAATGAAGAGGATCAGTTTGATGATGAGCCTCTCACTAGGAGAGTTGGTAGCTGGGTTGTGGCTACCGAGAAGGGAAAGAGGCGATTGGTGGACGCCAAGCTGGGTCTAAGGGTGGTGATACTGAGGTCACTAATCCAACATACACACCCGACTAGCCGAACAGCTCAGGGGAGCCCCTATCGCCAAGGGGTCCAGGAAGAAGAGGATGGTCCATCCCTATGGCAAGAAGGGTAAGAGACAGAAGATTACCCTGATGAGTTCTTCCACCACCACAACCACCACTACTACCACAGCCACTATCACCACCACACCCACTACCACCTCTACAGCCACTAATACCCCCACCATCACTCATACATTCACATCCACCTCACCTTCAATACCCAACACAGCTTCACCACAATCCACGTCCATTCCTACTCCCATCTACACCACATCCACCACTACACCCACTACTCACCAAGCCGACACATCGACCCAATTACCACCTACATCGGGCTCTACTCTAGCCACTGTTGGGTTAGAGGAACAACTGGCGAGCCTCAACAAACTGGTGCTAAAGTTGCTAGCCATAGATGAGCTGAGATCCAACTAGATGAACCGGCTGGTAGCGGTCAATACCACCCAAGGCAAGTAGATTGCACAGCTGACATAGCAGAACGCTGCTCATGAGAGAGCGTTAGTTCGAGCTCACCATGCATTAAAGCCTCAAAATGAGCTTGTGATAGCCTTTGGCAAGAGGATTGAGGGGTTGGAGAAGATGAACAAAAAGCTGATGCTGAGGTTGAAGGGATCTAAGAGTGAGCCCTTAAAGATTAAAGATGATGGTGGAGATGATGATGAGCTTACAGATGATGAATCTGATGGTGGAGATGATGATGATGAGCTTACAGATGATGAATCAAAAGAAGATGATGATGAGGAAGCGGGACCAAGTGGAAAGGAAAAGGAGATGATAAGAATGATGATGATAATCAAGAAGGTGTTACATCTACATCAGCCTCAACTCAAGCAGCTCAGGAGAGGCGCTCCAAAAGAGCTGTGTCCTCTGTAGCTCCAGCTGAGGAGGCCCATGATCAGGGCAGAAGTGAAGCCCCACAGCCTGAAGACTATGATGTTATTCCCCTTCAGGAAGTCAAGACTCAGCTAACTATGATTCTTGACTTGCAAGGGATTGTTAGGAGGTCAGTGAGCTATACTCCCAAAGAAGGATAAATCATACAAGATCTGACTGAGGAGCAGCTCTCAGAGATGTTTAGACTGAATCCAGATGAGCTTGTTAAAGATGCTCTAGAAGTTGATGTTTGAGAGTGATGAGGAGCTAAAATATGTTGATGAGATAGAGATTGAAGATGTCACATCTGATTACTATCCACAATACATTGACCCTGAGGGAAACGTTATCCCTAACTTGGGTGAAACTTTTGGCAGTGATACTTTTGAGAAGTTGGAGGAGATGAAGAAAGAAAAGAAAAGGATGAAAGTAAAGCCGATGTTAATGTTGATATTAACAAATCTGAATGGGCAGCTTGTTTTGTAGAAATGAAAGCCCAACGCGCACCTACAAAGCCGAATGCCTACACTAGACTTTACTGAGTCAAGACACATCAGAAAGTGTCAGCTAAGATCATCGCGTGGGCCTTTTGAGTACTTGGATGTCTATGCTGTGAAAGAGAGAAGGGGTGAGTACTTCAGATATCCACATGATTTGAAGACTCTTCCTGGTTTTAAGCTAAACAAATTGGCCAGTTTAGACTTTTGTATGCCAACCCGAGGAAGATGTCGGGATGGTTTGAGACAGTGCTAAAGAAAGAGTACCACACCAGATGGGTAAACTTTAGACCTTAACAACCTAAGAGGTTCATTCATAAGTCTGAAGTTGACCTTATATCCGGAAGACCTAAAGTAGTGTTGAAGTGGAGTCCTCCATGCATAATGTCTAAGATTCCCTTACGGGAGGCCTAAGGACTTCACTCCACACTTCAAATGATGGTATTATGATTAGAGGACGGGGGAAGGGGTCATAGTTTTGAACAGAGAAGGAAAGATAGAGACTATCAGGGTATTTGACCCAATGTGCCTTACCAACTTGTCTGTTGAAAATGTTTACACTTTATACAAGTGGCCGCTGTTCTATGACACGCAAGATATTGTACAAGCTCTACAGTTCCAACATGTTATAAGACTTTTCTTTGCATTCGAGATACACGCAGGAGTCACCAGAGAGAGAAGTACAAGAAATTTCAAGAGCATGTGAAGAATGTTAGACAATAGGCTAAACTAGGTCCAAGGGGGAGTTGTTGATATATTATGTCCCTAGTTTATGTTTCTTAATGTAAAAATCTTTCATTTCTTACACATATGTAATATGAATTCTTAATGAAATATAATATGTTTCTTGATGTTTATCTGTCTTTGAATATTTCTTATTATTATGTATTCGATATAATTCACATATATGAACATCATATATAGGTTTGAGGTTGTTGTATATGGTTCTAAGTCAATAATGATTAAGAATATGGTCAACCTAGTAGGGTGATTATTCATGCTAATGGACCATACATATGGACCATACGCATGAATGAATCATACTTATGGACCAGTCGCACGACTGAACAAGGAGACTGGATCAATCGTTTAACTGAGACATAAGATTGATTCATTCGCATGATTGAATCTTCAGTCGTGCGTATGAATCATCCGCATGAGTCAGTCGCACGACTGAACCATGCTAATGGTTCAGTCGTACAAATGAAAACTACAAACCTATAAATACCACATAATTCGTGGAAAAACTAGACTTTTGAAGAGACTTCGAATATTTACAAACCCTAGCCGTCCAGAGCGTCCTAAACAGCCAATCCAACTTCATAGTTTGTTCCTCATCGATTTCTAATAAATTCTTAACATTTGTTTCATCGTTAGATCGATCAGATTGTCGTTCTCACTCATTGGATCGCCAATCAAATAGGATTCCGCACTATTTGATCTGGTCTCACGCAGAATCCCTTAGTACTCTGTATGAAAACGGTCCTAACAAGTGCGGGTGTGAGGTGTGGTGGTGTGTAGTGGCGGTGGCGGTGGCGGTGGCGGTGGCGGTGGTGTGTGGTGGCAGTGGTGTTGTGGTGGCGGTAGTTTGTGATGGGTGTGGTGTTGTGGAGAACGAAGAAAGGGAATGAGATGAAATTGAAAAGTGAGTTTGTGATATTTTTATAACCTTTGGGGGTATTTTGGTGCTTCAATTTGCCTGCGGCCTTGAAATTCAAGGCCTACAGACTTACATTAAGTTGAGGGTAGCTGAGGCTACCCCTCAAATTTTTACGGGTAATGTAAAAAAATTACGGTTTTGTGTAAAAATATTTTTTTACTATTCTACGTTACTTTGAGAAAATATTACGTTACCCCTAAATTTTTTTGAAACTCAACATTTAATAGAAAGTTTTAAAGTTTATAAAAAATAAATATATATTTTTATAAAAAAACATTACATTTAAAAAAAAAACATAAATAATTAATAAGCCCAATATACCTAATAATCCAATACAATAATAATTAACAAGCTTAAAATAAAATAAACACAAAAACATTAAACAACATAAAAAGCCCAACAAACTACCTCAAATACCCATAACTAAATCAAACATAAAACTTAAAAATATAAAAAAAACATTCATTGCCCCATGCCCCATCGACCCTTCGTCCCTTCCTGCAAGCCACAACCAGTCAGCCACCATCCACCCATATCACTGATCACCCCACGTCTCCACCGCCGGCCGTCTGGCCAACCACCATCGAACTGCTACCTATTGCGGCGGCCCTTGCCACCGCCCACATTTTATCTTTAACCGGTTCACCCGCCCCCTCAAGGTTACATTGAGTTTGTTTTCTTACATTAGAAATTAAGGATTTAGGGTTATGTTGTTCAATTTCAAATATTAAGTGTTATTTATTATAAAAATTAATTGTTATTTGGTTCAATTTCTAACATGTAGGGTTTATGCAATTAAAATATAAAGTAGAGGTTGAAAGATGAATTAGAGATTTGATATTGAAATTAGATATTTGAATTGTGTTATTTCTAAGTCTAATTTGTAATCTTATTGTGGTGTTGTTATAAAATTAGGGATTTGAAAGATGAAAAACAAGTTCTTGTTTGCAATTTTTTAAAAGACAATTTCAAGAGTAGAATATTATTTCTACTAATAATGATGCTATTGGGTGTACAATTCCTTTGAGTTCAATTCATTCTGGTTAATATTTCCAATCCCAAATGGATTTGATTCGATTGATCTTCCTTCGGACTTCTTTATTAATGTAATTGTATGGTAATTTTTTTTACATTACTTCTAAACTGTGCAGCTGTCCAGATTGTACATGCCAAGGCCCGCCATGACAGTTACTTAATATTTTATGATAAAATAATAAATATATAGGACATTTTAGATCCAACAAACATTGGTTTGTCGAATGGAGCTTCCTATATTGACTAAATGGAGCATTAGATCCATTGTCATTGAACGATACCAGACTGACTGGTTCAACCGGTTTGGCTGGGAAACGTTCATCTAGTTGGTTAGAAATGCACAAAAAACCAAAAATGAAAAACCAGTCTATTTTGCAAGAACTGAATAACCTAGAAAAAGGCTGGAAGAATCGGAAACACAATTGAACCAGACAATTATAAAGGAGTTGTTGCTTTAATATTTTCTTTTAGAACTGTGTAGGATGGTAAACGGGTATGTTAATATCACGGAAACTCTAATTTTGAGTTAAGGAAAATGGCACTCTCTCACTCTTTAACAATTACAAAATATTATAAGGTAGTGTTTGGCATGCATGAATGTAAAGTGATATGGAACAAGTTATACTACTAGAATGAAAGCAAACATATTTATTAATCATATAGTATTGGAATGAATCATTATTTAAGAAATGTGATGTTTTAGTTTCAAATTATTTTCATTTTCTAGGAGAGGTTTTTTTCATTCCATCAAAGAGTGAATATGTTTCTTTTACTTAAGACTCAAACCATGACATGACACATGTCTCGACCCATGACTCAACACAACACCACCACCAACCAACCAACCAATCATCGCCACCATTGTCACCCCACCACCAACCAACCACAATCACCACCACTACCAACCATCCACCACCATCAGCAACACTATCACCACCAACCAACCACCAACACCACTAACCGCCACCACTATATTCCATTTCTTCATATATTCCCTTAAACATGCAACATAAGATAATAGTTTATTTTATTTTCATATGGTAACCAAACAATACAATGAAATGGTAATGATTCATTTCACCCTTTGTCTATTTTATTCCTCTATTCATTTTCTATCTTTGTTCATTCCATTACCTAATACTAAACTAGCCCTAATAATATAATTCTATCCCCATGATTTTTTATTATATTGTCTTATATATAATAGTATATAAGTTATTGAACCTTTCTCGAATAATTATAATTGTACCTAGGATTTTGTTAAAAAACTAAAAGTATGTAATTGCATCTATGTTGCCTTTTAAAGTCATAGCATGTGTATATATTTTGGTGATGTTAAAACGACATCTGATTCTCAAATCTGGTCTGACCGACCTGAAGAACGAATCGGTTAGACTACCTGTTAATATGATATCAACTTCTAAATTTTCTTTTTCAAAAAATAAACACTTTGTTTCAAAAAAAATCATATTAAAAAATACCATTTTAAATTTGTATTATTATTTCTCTCAATTTTAATTAGTTTTTTGTTTATAAGAATTTAATTTTTTTAAAAACATCAATTTTAAAATATTTTAGATTTTTAAAAATGTTTATTTTAGGAAAATTTCTTATTCTATAAAAATTTGTAATCAAAATGATTATTTAATAGGAAAAAACGAAAAAATTTGATGAGTAGAAATAAATCCTTATAGTTACTATAATATTAAAATATAAAAATTACAATATAGACATTTGACTACCCTAAAACTATACGATAACTACAACCTTAAAATAACAGTCTAACTTGGTTTACTACCTTAAAACTATACGATAACTGCAATCTTAAAATAACAGTCTAACTTGGTTGACGAATACCATTCATCAACCCACATAAGCATTAATAATTTATTAACTTACTAATAATAAGTTGAGTAAATTACGAATCATGTCCTATTAATACATAAAATTATCCCTTGTGTCCCTTAGTTTCAATAATTACACCGTATGTCATTTTTATATAAAGTTTGCACACGTATTTTCCTTCACACTAACATTCGTTAAAATTTACAGTTAAGTCATTCAGTGTCTCTCACATGAAGGCCTTTTAAATATGTTACATGCATACAATGAGTCAAAATATTTTTATGTCGCTTCATTCGTGTGCCTTCATGTTAGATGTTAAAAGTTGGATGTTTGAAATTTTTGGATAGTAGAAATCACTATTAGTATTCCAAAATCTGAAATTTAGATACTCAAATATTCAGATATGGATACAGATAGCGATTTGAATATCTGATTTTTTTTCTTTTTGTAATAATTAGATATATGTTATTATAAGTAAAAGCAACACGTATAAAAAATTCCTAATATACACTAACAACTCCCAAAAAAAACATTTTACACTTCAAAAAATAACAAAAAGAATTTGAAGTTTTGGATAATTTAAAAAATATCTTTTGTTAAAGTTTTTAAAGTGTTAAAGGTTTTTATTTTGGTTGGGACTTGTTACTGTATATTAGAACTTTTGTTAACATCTGTTGCTTTTAAATTATTTTTATAATTATAATTATCTAATTATTCCAAAAAACAATGAAGAAATTCAGTTGTCCGAATCGTTATCGTATCCGTATTCAAAATTTCAAATATCTAAATTTTAGATATCCGAATACTGATAATATTTCTACTATCCGAAAATTTTAACCGTCCAACATTAAACACATAACATGAAGGCGATGGGAATGAAACGATGTAAAATATTTTTGACTCATTGCAGTCATGTAAATAATTTAATGTCCCTCATGTGAGGGGCACATACATGACTTAACTGTAAATTTAAACGAAAATTATGTAAATGACAATATGTGTGCAAATTTTATATAAAAAGAACATAAGGTGTAATTATTGAAACTAAATGACAAATGATGTAATTTCATGTATTAATAAATTACACGATTTGTAATTTACTCAATAAGTACTTTTAACTCAAACCTAAATTTAGTAAGGATTCAACGAAGGCCCACAAGGTAACAATAAGCCCAATGTCTTAAAATTTAAAGTTACGCAAATGTCCAACCCATCTGATTTGGGTTTTTAGCACAACGATCTAATATTAAAACACGGCATGCAAGAAACTTCGCAGAAAAGTTACAAATACATAAACTGATCTCTTAACCACTCTATACAAGTCAAATTATGATATGGAAGCTTTCTTCTCAATTTATTTACTTTCCTTTCGCGATCACCATTGTTATCCATTCAAACTAGTACGTCGTCCATGGAATTTAAACTTGATTATAATTAACATCAATCCATCTATGTTTTTGAGCTCTTATAACACATGAGCACTAGTGCTGGCTTACATTTGCTGGAATCGGTACTCCAAAGGTCGATCTTAGCACTAAGAAACAAACCATCGAATCATGAACACTAGATAATTAATACCAAACACTTATTTTGACTTTCGTAAGCTAACACAAAAAAATCAAGAATCTTCATTTACAAGTGGAAGAGTAACGTTATGAAAACCCGAAGCCGTAATAATTTCTTTTACTTCTTTGGCTAGGGTTTTACACCGACAACATAAACGTACTAACATGACCTCTAATACACGCGAAAGATCTTGATACATGAAGTTTACGAAATTGAAAAAACAAACATGAGTTTTTGGGATACAATATGTGAAGCGTGAGTTATAAAATAAAATTATTTTAGTAAAATGATTTTCGTTATAAGGAGCCAACATAGCGTTTCCTTTTGTGTATTGTTGTTAAGGCCCTTAAGTTTTGTTAGATCAAGAAGAAGACTGGTGCAACCAAAACCAAACACTTAGACAATTTTTGGTACAACTTATAAAGGACTTCCGAAGCTAAGTATGGAACTTCCAAAGGATATGGAGTTCTTCCGAAGACAAAGTGCAAAATCAACTTCCGAAGGAAAAGCTCCAAATTCCAAAGTCAAAGTGTTCTCTTCCGAAGTTCAAGACTTAGAAGAAATCAAAGACAATGACTTCCGAAGTAGAAGCCCCAAGCCACGAAAGAAGTAGCCTCTTCCGAAGTATAAACGGATTCGGAAGAACTTGTTCTTCCGAAGTATAAACGGCTTCAGTTAACCTTCGGAAGATGCTGCTAATGAACCAGTGGACATAAGTATGGTCTCTAAGTCTCCGCTGCAGACCTCTGATACTACATGACATTTTCCCAAAAGGCCATGTAGTTGACCATACTTTATTCCACTATTCACCTTTATGTGTTAGTACAAGTTACCAACTTTCGTCGGTGACAAAAGGTAAGTCATGGACATGTCATGACTACCATCTTAGATAAGACATTATCTAAGATATCTTAATCTATAGCTTTTTAGTATGTGCTTTAGTTAGAGGATTCCAGCTAGTATCAAAGTATATCCGGCTGTAGATAGTAGTATATATAGTTTCTTATTGTAACTCTTGTAGTAAGCTTGTAAGAGTCTTGTAAAATTTTGAGTTGAGAAATAATATATACAAGTATATTGAAATTATTTTGTGCTCTTATTGTTTTACTTAGTATATTATAATCAACACTTAGAAGAACTCGACTTCTTGAGTGTTTGTTAGTGAGTTTGAGAGGTTTGAGAGAAAATACTTGTGTTAAGTATCAAAACCAATCCTGAAATTGGTATCAGAGCTTCTTAGGCTCTTGATTATATGATCTAACCATCCTAATCAACCTCTTGTTTACTCACTTTTTTACTACACTCAAAACATGGCCTTGAACCAGAAATCTGAATGTGAAATGGGGACGATGACTAAAGCACCCATCATCACCCCAGAGAACTTCAGACAATGGAGCAGACGTATAGAAGGGTTCATCAGATATCAAGACAGCCGCATGTGGAGATCCATTGCTCACGGTCCCTACAAGCCAAAGGTGGCTTCACCTTCTGGTGGTGGTGCCATGATAGAGAAGGCAGTGGAGGACTACTTTGAAGAAGACCTCAAGTTGATAGACAATGATGAAAAGGCAATGACAGTCTTCATGACAACAATTCCTAACTCCATTATGGTGGGGTTTGAGAATTGCAAAACAACAAAGGACTGTTTGATGCCTTAACCCTGATGTACTCAAACTCCAATCACTCAAAGAAAGATTTCCCGAAGCAGCAATTGAGAAACTTTACTCATATTATTGGAGAGACCTTGCATGCGCAATACTTCAGGTACATGGATCTTATCTCTTCCTTTTAGTCTGTAGGAATAGCTCCTGAATTGAGAGACCTCTCAAGAAAATTCATGAGTGCACTTCCCAATGAGTGGATGTTTTACTGTGTCTCCATCAAGAGGACAGAGAACCTGGACACACTCACAATGACTAAGCTATACGGTATTCTTGATGGATATACCAAATGATTAACATATAAACAAGACCAAATAGTGCGGAATCCTATTTGATTGGCGATCCAATCAGTGAGAATGCACATAGAATCAATAAAGTATTGAATCAAACATTAAGAACCGATTAATAATTAATCTACAGCGTTCTATGAACTTGGAGTGTCAACTTGGAGGTTTCTGGACAGCTAGGGTACTTCTGGAGTTGAAATAGAATGAATGCTTTCATTTTTCCATGAATTGGGTTGTATTTATAGGTTAGTATTGTTCATTCGTGCGACTGAACCATTAGTACGGTTCAGTTGTACGATTGAACCATGCGGTTGATTCATCCGCATGACTGAGTGTTCAGTCGTGCGACTGAGTCAATCTTATGTTACAATCATACGACTGATCCAGTCTCCTGGTTCAGTCGTGCGACTGAGTCATTCGTATGAAGTTATTCATGCGTATGGACTATTTAGGCGCATAGACACTTAGTCGCATGGCCATTCGGATGCATGACCACTGTTGGGGCGCATGGTCCAGTCGAACGCATTAGAACTTCACTTCACCAGGTTTGAGTGTATTCAACATTTTAACTTTATGCATAACACTTCAAACAGTCACAAACCTAATTAACCAATTCAACATCAACTCATTAATGAAATATTAAACATTAGAAATAACAGACAATCAATATCATTTCATTAATCACTCTAACCATTACATCAGAATCAGACAAACAGGATCTATTACATTCATATCATGATCTAGGGACATACATGTACCAACAAACTCCCCTTGGGCCTAGATCCCTCTAATTTCTTGTTGTCTTCATTACCTCCTCATACTTCTTGTACTTATCCTCTTTTGTGACTCCTGCATGAATCTCAAATGCAAAACAGAGTCTTATAACATTTTGGAACTGGAGGGCTTGTACTATGTCCTGCGTATCATAGAACAGTGGCCACTTGTATAGAGTGTAGACATCATTTGCTGACAAGTTGGTGAGCCACATTGGGTCAAATACCCTGATGGTATCCATTTGGCCCTCTTTGTTTAGGACTATGACCGCTTCTCCTATCCTCAAATCGTAGTACCACCACTTAAAGTGTGGAGTGAAGTCCTGTGGCATTTCCCTGAGTGGGATTCTAGACATCGTGCGCGGAGGACTCCACTTCAACACTATCTTTGGCTTTCCAGTAATGGCATCAACTTCAGACCTTCTAATGTACCTTGTAGGCTGTTGGGGTCTAAAGTTAACCCAGTTGGTGTGGTACTCCTTCCTTAGGTCAGCCTCAAACCAGCCTGACATCTTTCTCGTGTCAGCATACAACAGCTTTAGTTTGGCCAGCTGGTTGAGCTCAAAACCTGGTAGAGTCTTTAGATCATGTGGAAATCTAAAGTACTCTATGCCCTCTCCCTCTTAACGGCATAACGTTAAGGTCATCAAAATATGCCCATGCTATAATCCTGCCTGACACCTTATGATGTTTCTTGACTCTGTAGAGTTTGGTGTAGGCGTCTTGTTTAGGTGCAGCACGTTGGGCTCTAACTTCTTCAAAACAGGCAGCCCATTCAGCCTTTCGGACATCAACATCATCATTGGAGGCTGGGCCGATCCCTCTTTCTTCTCTGACTCCTGCTCCATTTTGTCTAACACCTCAAATGTATCACTGACAAGGGATTCACCCAGATTGGGGACCACATTTCCCTCATTGTTAGCATACTGAGGGTAGTGCTCCGCAGTGACATCTTCTATCTCTATTTCATCAACGTCATTGAGCTCTTCGTCAGTTGTCGAGTCGCACATTGGAGCATCCTTCACAATCTCATCGGGATTTAGCTTGAAGATCTCAGCTAGTTGCTCATTTGATAGATCGTGAATAATTTCCCCTTCTTCAGGGGAATAACTTACCGACCTTCTGACGATCCCTTGCAGATCAAGAATCATAGTTAGCTGAGTCTTGATCTGCTGAAGGGGAGCAACATCGAATTTGTCCCTTTGAAAGTTTGGATCTGCTTGTTGTAAACATGTAACACGTCAACATTAGTTAATAATCAAGACAGAAATACATTAACCTTAATATAAACATCAAATGCATAAGTTTAATACATGATTCAAATCAAATACATAATCATCTAGTCATTACTTTTATTTTGAATTGCTGGATCATCACTTGGTGAGGCAGAAGAGGAAGCTAGTTGGTCTTGATTTTTCTTTGATCTTCTTTCTTGACCCTGAGTTGAGGCTGATGCAGCTGCATCTCCTCCTTCATCATCATCATCCTCCTACCTGGCCTCTGTTTTTTCTTCCTCATCTCCTTCATCATCATCACTCTTCATCTTCATCCTCATCATCATCTACACCCTCATCACCATCTCCTTCCTTTATTTTCAGAGGCTTATCTTTAGTTTCTTTGAGCTTGAGCATGATAGACTTTTTAACATCCTCCAACTCCTCAATCTTCTTTTATGATATGACTCTGTGCTCTTGGAGTTGGGCAATCTCTTCACTCTGAGCAGCCATTTGCTTGCCTGCTGCTCAATCAGTTGAGCCTGCTGAGAGATCTGCTGGGACTGTTCAGCTGTGAGTTCTGCAACTGACGAATCTGCGCAGTCTTCTCGTCATTGGCTGCTAACAAGTGCATCACCATACGGTTCAGCGCTGATAACTGTTCCTCTACTCCAATAGGAGGTAGAGATGATCCATATAGGTGGGTGGGATATGATGATGGCCCGACTTGGTGGCCAGTGGTAGTAGTGGTGGCAGTGGTGAAGATTGGGTTAGGTCTAGATGATAGTGGTGGTGATGTAGGTGTGAATGATATAGTGGTGGATGGGATATATGTAGTGGTAGGGGGTGTGGGAAAGGTAGTGGTTGCTGTGGAGGTGGTCGTGGTGGTGGCTGTGGCTGTAGAGGTGGTTATGATGGAGGCTGAGGTAGTGGGTGGTATGGTAGATGTAGTGGGTGCTGTGGTGGTGATAAACCTGAGCCGTCTCTTCTTCTTCTTCATCCCATGGGGCTGAGCCATCCTCTTCTTCCTCGACCCAGTCGAGGTGGATGCTCGCCCTAGGATACGGCTGGATGGCTCTGGAGCATAGGTCGGGTCAGCGACAGTCTCTCCAGATCCACTGGGGCGTTCACCAACCGCCCGGAGTCCATGTTTAGTGGGAACGACTTTGCTTCCCATAGTCCTAGTTAGTGGCTCCTCGTCTGACTCTTCTTCCTCCTCACCAGGTATAAGTCCTGGTGAACCCAGCTGACTCAGCTATGTCTCCCATGGAGGCAGATACTGGAGGTATAACGTCTGTAGCTTCACCCCTCGATGGAATGGGCATGTCATCTCTAGCATCCCCACCGTCATCATCATCAGAGTCATCGGCGGGTAGAGCAATCTGCTCAACATTAGAATCACTGTCGTCATGGCGCCACTTCCTCCTAGCTGGCACCACATAGTTCTCACGGGCCAGATGCCCAAACAATCTCCTAACAGGGGGTTTTACCTACTTCCCCCTGTATACCTTCATCTGGCCCTAGGTGGTATCATCCATCACCTCAAGCACTACACCATCATCCTTCTCCTTTGGCAGGGAGGGGAGCTTCTGGTCTATGATCATCTGCATAAATCGGGGGTACATGCAGAAGCCCTCCTTCCCTTTCCCCTCAATGTTCTCCACCAAGTAGGTGAAGATCATCCTGGAGAAGCTGAACGGATGGTTCAGCACCAACGTAACATAAGCGTTCTGGATCTGGTCAGACAACTCATCAAAGCCTCCCTTCTGGATGCTATGCATTTTAGCAATACATGAGCAAGGTACTTGAACTGGGGACAGAGGTTGCTCTTGTTGAGCACCCCCGCATTGATGTCCCCAGAGTACTTGGCTCGAAGAAAACATCCTCTGACAGTAAGGGGGTGTAATTTAGCAGGACAGAGCATCGTCCCCCAACTATAAGACGATCCTTAGATCCTCCTCTGTGATAGCTATAGCCTCTCCAAAGACATACCTCTGATATAGTGAGGCTCAGAGGATCGATCAACAACCGCACCTTCCCAGAAGGCCTGCTGAATAGACCGATAAGGTGTACATGGAGCAGATATAGCGTGTGCAATCCTTGATCTCCTGAGGAAGGTTATAATGCTCGAGAAGTCTGAAGCATTTCTGGATATGAGATCCAGATGAGCACAAATGTTGTGCTTCGTACTCATAGTCCAACGGCTGGCCATCTGTTACACAAGGAAAGTAAACATTAGTACCCATTGGTTAAGAATGTCATGAAACACTTGGACTTGAACAAACTTCTTTTCTGTCATGCGAATGAGGTTGTGCGACTGGGATTCGTCGTGCGAATGACTCCATACGTACTATTGAGTGTGCGACTGGACTCATGCCTATGTATCCTCATGCGGTTACACCAGTCGTGCGACCGAACTCATACGCATAGTTCAGTCGTGCGGTTAAGCTGTTCGCACTCTTCAGTCGTGCGACTGAAATTCATCAACCTGTCCTTCGCATGTCGTTCTGTCCGCTCAATTCAAATTCAATTTTTCACCAATTTTGAGTTTTAGACTTCGAGTTTTGGTTCATTTGGCTTGGAATCCATTGGTTTAACATCTAAAACCTTTAATTTCATTTGTTTACGTCGTTTGGTTAGGTTATTTTGCCACATAAGTCGCGGTTTTCTAATGAGTCCAATTGTCCAGATTCAGTGTCAAATTGGATGATTTGGTAGTGTTTCTGCGCCGCAAAGTACCTGTAGAATCAATGCAGAAGGTCGATATGTGAGAATCGAGGGTTTATTGTGATCAAACGAAATTTGGGCAGCGTAACGTTAGTCGTGCGATTGAGGGTAAATTTGAGAGTGGTGAGTCTCTGCGATCGACTCTCTCTCTATTTATACTAACCCTAAATTTAATTGTACGACTGGGATCATACGCACATTTCATTCAGGGAATGGGCCTCAGTCGTGCGATTGGTTTAGTCGCCCCATAAGTCGTCCGACTGGAGTTCAGTCATGCGACTTACTCATTCGTTCGCACTTAACATCCGACTTGGTCATTCGTATGGGCCATTCGGTTGGATGGTCCATACTCATGGTCCATTCGTACGAATGGCTCTCATTCGTATGATAAAAGGTTCAGTCGTACGAATGGACCATACTTATGAGATTTTCTGCATTTCTTACCATTTTACATTTAAACCCTTTTCAAACTATAGTATCAACATTATAAGCATTTGATCATCTCAGACATGATCCTTTTAACTTGAAAAACTTTTGATCACCTCAGACGTGATCCTTTTAAAAATTTAGTCACCTCAGACGTGATCCTTTAAACAATTTAGTCACCTCAGACGTGACACTGTTAAACTTTGAAAAACATGTGGCCATCTCAGACATGACCCTTTTAGGTGAGTTAATCCCATACTGATTTTCATGATGTAGTAGACGACACAAACAAACTAAAATGACTAACTAACTAGAACCTTAAACTAAATACAAAAATAGAACTTGTTTTTGACTTTTTGTGAGAGATAAATCCTAAGATAGACATCTCCTGGATTTGGTTCCAGAATAGGCAGCTTCAATTTGGTTTGACCACACCTGGAACAATTCACTTTTGGAATCATACAGGCAAGTCAAATAATTTGGGACTCGTTATCAAAACCTTTAGATGCTCAATTCTTGGTTTTCATCCAGAGTCTTTAGCAAATTTAGGAAATCACACTGGTACTATTAGATTCCCACATTGATTTGAACTTTCAAGAATTGCAGCCACAATGATTGTAGTATATTTGTCCTCTTAAATCCATACACAGACTTTAGACACAACTGGTGATAGGTTTAGGTTTAATTATTTCAATTGACATTTGTGGATCCCACACTTATATGGTAATCAACATTCCTCAGGAGCTTTTTGAGCGGTCTACAGGTATTTTTACAAGAAGAGACTATTCTTAGAGCTTTCAAAGAGAAGCCAATCCTCAGGTCAGTGCCATCGCACAACAGAGAGGCGGCAAACAACAATGAAGTCTAGAATATTTGTTATGCTTATCCTCAGGTCAGTGCCATCGCACAACAGAGAGGCACACAACCTATCTTCTTGTTAGAGCAGCTAAATTTTCTTTTGCACAGAATGCACCACAACATATGTCATTAGCTTGATAGCATTTGTCTTTCAATTTTTTTCGTGCTTTGCTCTATTTATGGTCATCCGCACACATTTGTGGCATTTACATGCTCATTACCCCTTATTGGAATTTTGTTGATTGTGTTAACCAGTGATAAGATGGCAACCTACAGTAAGTTGAACAACTTAGTTTGATCTTGAAATCACGAGTCAGGTCTACTCATCTATTGTGCTGAATCTACCGACATATCATTTGTGGTCTAGCAACCTCTAGGTCTACTTTCTTTGTGTTACCTTAGTAGTTACCAGTTTTTCTATCATCTTTCCTTTTATATTGCTTAGACTACACATACTTATACTTTGAATTTTGCATCTTTTCTAAATTAAAATTTAAAGTCCCTTTTGATTTGTTCCTGTGTACTATCATTTTCAAAAGGTTTGAATCGGTATCACAAATACGATCTACCTTATATCGGCTATCTACTCTTTCTCCCTTGTGTGTTTTTTTTAAAGAATAATGTTACTAGCAGACCTACTCTCCCCCTAAAATTCAAAATCATACTGGATTTAATTATTTCAGGATTTTAACAGACAGCTAAATAACATGAATTTAATTTAAACAGAATAAAATAAATAAAGAAAAGTGAAAAAGAAAAATATAACTGCAATGCATCGGACTACACATGATCATCATCTGGAATGACATCACTTTTCTTTTTAACGTCGTTGACCTCTAACAATATAGAAAACGTGGTTTATCAAAGGCTTTTGTATAGAGGTCAACGTGTTGAAAGTCAGTATTAATTTTTACCACATCAATTAAGTTCTTTTAAAAATAGTCTCTTATGAAATGGTATTGAATACCGATGTGTTTGGTCTTTGGATGTTGTACCGGATTTTTAGTTACTGCAATTGCAGCAGAATATCAACAAAGATAGGAGTAGAAGAAAACTTTAACCCATAATCCCGCATTTGCTGTTGAATCCAGATGATTTGTGAACAACAATTTGCAGCAACAACGTATTCGGCTTCACAGGTTGACAATGCAACCGAGGTCTGCTTCTTACACTGCCAGGTAACTAATCTCCTCCCAAAGAATTGACACCCTGCTGATGTAGACTTGTAGTTCATCTTGCAGCCCCCGTAATCCAAGTCACTATACGCCGTGAGCTCAAAGTCATCATCATGAGGATACCACAACCCAAGTGTGGGTGTACCCTTCAGATAACAAAATCCTTTTGACCAATCAGATGGTTAACCTTAGGCTTCGCCTGATATAGAACATAACATGTAGCATACATGATATCAGGTCTTGAGGTAGTGAGATACATGAGGGATCCAATCATTCCTCGGTACATTGTGGCATCTACCAGATCTCCATTTTTGTCAGGTGCTATATCATGATTTGTAGCAAGTGGAGTCCCAGCAGCAGAAGCATTCTCCATGTCAAACCGACTGAGAATGTCTCCCACATACTTGGTCTGATGTAGAAAGATCCCATTTGGTGTCTGCCACCTGTAACCCGAGAAAGAATTTCATCTCCCCCATAGCACTCATCTCAAACTCTTTCTTCATAACTGCTTCAAACTCTTACATAATTCTTCGTTCTTTGAACCGAAATAATGTCATCGACATAGATTTGTACAAGCAGTAGGTCTCCATCTTTTCTTTTATGAACAGTGTGTAGTCAATAACTCCCCTGCGAAAGTCGTGTTTCACAAGATGAGTTGAGAGTTTCTCATACCAGGCCTAGGAGCTTGATGAAGCCGTATAAGGCCTTGTCGAGTTCGTAAACTCTGTCCCGATGATAAGGATCTTCAAATCCCTCGGGTTGACTGACATACACTGTCTCTCGAATTCCCCATGAAGGAATGCACTCTTTACATCTAATTGATAGACTTTAATCTTCATATACGATGCATAGGCAAGGAAGATACGGATTTCTTCCATCCTTGCCACTGGTGCAAACACTTCATTATAGTCAATCCCCTCGACTTGGCGAAAACCTTGAACAACTAGTTGAGCCTTGTTCCTGATAATGACCCCTTGGTCATCCTTCTTGCATTTCAAGACCCATTTGGTACCAATGACCTTAGCACCTTTAGGTCTATCTACCAGAGTCCATACTCCTACTTCTTGAACTGAAGAAGTTCTTCTTGCATGGCATTCACCCTGCCTCATCATTTAGTACATCACTAACGTATTTTGGCTCAAACTACGAGACAAAACACCGATAAGCACCATCATGAATGAATCCATTTTCCATAACAGAGGCATAATCAGCTGAGTACAACTAATTTTGGGTTTGTACTCCTGATCGACATCCCCAATGACATTGTCTAAGGGATGATAGACATTTAGACGTGATCCTGGAGTAGTAGGAACAGCTACCTCAAAGCCAAGATATGAACATTTGTTTCTGCATCTGAGGTAGAAGGAGTTTGAGGTTCCGAAGTCGAAGGTGCATCATCGTTAGATGCTTGTGGACTTTCAGGAACTAAACCTGTTGCTCATTACTGTTCTGGTCAGCTTCTTCAGCCTCATATTCAGAGGAGGAGTCACTGTCGTCGACTACTCCCCCTGACTGAGTAGATGATTCTCCCTGTGAACTCGATGAGGTTGACTCAAGAGTTGGTGTATTCAAAATATCATCCATCATTCGAGTAGCCAATCATCATCAGAAGGAGAGATAGGGATGTTGAAGGACTTGAAGAATCCATCATAGTCGAAAAAGTAGGCGGGTCCTTTGCCAGTAGGTGGTGTGGTATATCTCTGAACGTCAACATTACACCACACTTCTACTAGATCTGTTAAGTTGTTGTAAACTCTCTTGTTCGGTATGTTGTATCCTAGGAAGATTCTTCATCAGCCTTCTCACTGAATTTACCTTCTTGAGTCTTTTTCAGAAGTGTACACGGTGCGCCAAATGGTTCGAGATACTCCAGATTCGGTTTACGTCGTTGTAGTAGCTCGTAACATGTCTTTTCGTGGTGCTTGACTTTCAGAACTCGATTCAGTGTATAACATGCATTAGCCACTGCCTCATTCTAGGATTGGATAGGCAGTTTTGAGTCTGCCAGCATTGTCCGTGCTGTCTCTATCAAGCTTTTGTTCTTTCTCTCAGCAACACCATTCATCTGAGGTGTGTATGCAGAAGTGAATTGATGCACAATTCCCTTGTCCTTGCAGTAAGCCTCCATCCACTGATTCTTGAATTCAGTCCCCTTGTTTGAGCGTACTTGTCTCACCTTTAGCTTGTAGAGAGATTCCAGTGTGGTTACTAACTCCTTGAATGACTCAAATGTTTCTGATTTGGACTTTAGAAACATTAACCAAGAGAATATTGTGTAGTCATCAGTAACCACAAAACACTACAAGTGCCTGCAATGCTCTTTGTACTGACTGGACCAAACAGATCCATGTGAAGAAGTTCAAGAGGAAGTTCTATTGAATGAACTTTCTTTTCCTTATGAGACTTCTTCGTCTGTTTGCCTTTCTTGCAAGCTACACAAAAATAGGAAGTTGGAAATTCTTGACATTAACTCCTCTCACAAGATCCTTCTAGATCAAGTGATTCATCTTCCGTTGATTGATGTGTCCCATTCTCCTATGCCAGGAGATGGAGTCCTTCTCAGTGGCTTTTGATAGAAAGCACTGAACTTCATGGTCAGTTGTTGAAGCTGTTGAGAGATCCAACACATAAAGATCTTTATATCTTGAAGCCGTCATCAGAACTTGGTCCTCCGGAATCATGTAGTTTTCCTTTAGGACGTAACACTTGTTGTTGTCGAATATGACTTTAAAACCTTTATCACAAATTTGGGAAACAGAAAGTAAGTTGTTATGAAGTTGCTGAACGTAGTTCACCCTATCAAACTTAACTTTCTGATTTCCAACTTCTCCCTGAGCTATGATATAACCTCCTTTGTTTCCAGCAAACGAACATGCCCTCTTTTATTTGCTTGACGTTCGATAAAAGAGCCTGTTTCCTGTCATGTGCCTGGATGCGCCGCTGTCTACAATCCACGTGTTGGTTTTAGCACTGTAGCGAACACCCTGCACATACAAAGTAAAACCATTAGTTTAGGTTAGGAACCCAAGCCTTTACTGGCTTGGGTTTCCCAGAGGCATCACACATCATGAATTCAACCCATTGACCCTTAGAGGGTGAGGGTAGCTCAGGTTCCTTCTTGTCATCATTACTAGACACAGAGGATGACTTCTCTTTCCATAAGCCAGATTTGTGCAATGCCTATTTGTGATAAACAGTCGACTAGCTGACGGTTGAATGTTAGGTTCGCTAGTTCTTCTAGGTGGAGTTAAAGAACTCCTCGTATAAGACCTAGGTTTTGAATCTAAAGTTCAATCTTCTTTCTAGGTGTCTGATAGTGAGGACAAAAGGAAGCAATGTGTCCACACTCTCCACAGTTAAAGCACGACCTGGTATCGACTTTATGATTAAACTTTCTTTGTGGAGATGTGTGTGACACCCTAGTAACATCACTTAGTTTGGGTTTTGACTCTGTTTCTTTTGATGTTGTCTCCTATTTAACAAAATTAATTGTTTTAACATTTTAACATCTTTTTCCATTTGGTTAACTGGTTTTTGACATGAAGCTTGTGAAAGTTTAATATTAGTAGTCCTTTTAGATTCAAATTTGACTTTGTTTGACCCGGACTCTATTTAACCTTTTCAAATTCTTTTTCCAGATTAACACAAGGCATTTCTTTTTGCTTTTGAAGTGGCCTCTTTTGTTTTATTTCAATTCAATTGATGAACATGAGGAATCGGATCACTAACAAGAGGGGTAGATACCACATGATCCTTGATGGGGTTGTTATTTATTGGTCTACTCTTCGTGTTCATCAAGGTCTCAGGTGGTGGTGGAACCACTTTATAACCCAAACCCTCCCCGTTGTTTCTTTCTCTCACTAAGTGTTGGAAAATGTGTGATGAACTTGTCCAGCTGTGCAGTTTTTGCTTTAATGAGTTCACTTCTACTTCTAAAACTGCCTTTTGCTTCTTAGTGTCTTCTAGGGTGTTAAGATAGTACCTAATATCATTAGCTTGGTTAAATGCAACTACTTCAGTTTCCCTAAGCTGTTTAGTCAAAAGGTCTATCTTTTCTTTTAACTATGCTTATTTTGTTTTAAAACTCTATTAGCCTCAGTGCATAGTTGCAAATCCTTTACTAAGTTATCATTATGATCTAATAACCTAGCAAATTTCTCATCTATGCTATCTCTAAAAGTATCACAATCAGAACAAGCATGGTTTTTAAACAGTTGGTCAGTTGTACTTACCTGAGGAGGATCAGTAGAGTTAGCCATCAATGCAGCATCAGATGTCTCTGGTTCTGGTGGTTCTTTCTTTGCTATTGAAATCTCTTCTTCAGGCATGAAGCTGACCTCAGTTGTAGTTGTCTCTTCAATATTTGACATCGCTATCTCAACTGCAATATCTCTCTCACTCGCAGAATCATCATCTAAATCTTCTACACTGGCAATATTAGATTCCCCTGGACAGAAAAACCGAAAGCTCCAGTCCTGTCCTTCATCATCATGAGCAGTCAAGGCTTTTGGATCCTTGCTTGATGAAGTAGAACTGCTAGCTTGCTTGTCTTGACGAGTGAAGGACGAGAATGGGTTCCGTTCCCAATCTTCTTGGCTTCACACATTCTCTCTTGAAGTGCCCCTCTACACAGTTAAAGCAGGTCACTTTACTCTTGTCAAAGCCAAATGTGGTATCCTTAGTAGCAACCAAGTTCTGTCCGGTCTTTTTCACAAACTTCTTCGCCCTCCGGTCAGTACTAGCTAAGGCCCACATAATGTCCATTCTCTCCAGCTCCATTTCATCCACCTGCTCGTAGTCCTCATCTGCCAGATGGCAGTTTCCGATCTTCCCAGCAACAAGTCCATCATAAGAATGAACCACTACTGCCAAAAGATCCATGTGCTCTCGAGCTACTTCCACAGTCACATTACCGAGGTTCTCGGTCTTCAGTCTAGTAGCATTCGCTTCAGTTCCAATGTAATGGGTACAAGAAGACCCTGACGTTTCTGAACCTGAAGGAGAAGCTTGTGAAGGACCCGATGAGCTAGACACAAATGCAGTCTGAAGAGGTGCTCCAGACGTCTTAGCTTGAGGCGTGGCATTATACAAAGCTGGATTCTGAGTGTGCGAAGACTTCTGAGCTTTGTACTTCATCCTAAGTGCTTCTTCTTGCAGCTTTAGAATGAAGTCATTGATATCCAACTTTGCCAGCATCTCATTCTGTCTCAGATTTGACACAAATGAAACCCATTTTTCCGGCAATCCGTCTGCGAAATTTGACACCTTTTCTTCCATGGTAGTAGCAATACCATGTGTATGCATTTCACTCATCAGATGGTAGAATCTATCAATGACATCGTCCAAACTCTTGTTTCCCATCGATGAGAAGTTGTCAAATTCTTTCTTCAGTTCCTTAGCTTTAATTCCTTCAGCAAAGCATTCCCGTCGTATCTCTTTTCCAGCTCATCCCATAATTTCTTGGCCTGCTTATTCTCCGAGTACTGGTGGAAAATATCTTTAGGAATAGACTGTGTAATCAATGCATAAACTCTCTTCTCTGCATTATACTTAACTTTCTGAGCATCGGTCATCCCTCCCAAAGTAAGCTTTACCCCATCTGCTCCCACGGCATACTATACCCAATCTCGATAGCTTCCTACAAATTTGGATCCACTCCATTGAGGTAGATCTCAAAACGTTGTTTCCAGTGGGGAAACTCATCTAACGTTAAGAGTTTTGGTGGTTTATTATGATTCCCCACTTCACTCTCAAGCAACAGTAGGTTCTGGATCCTTGAGTCCTTGCCGACATAAACACTGACATCTGATCTTTCATTTCGATTAACTTTTAAGTGTACTAAACAAACTGTCAAACTGGTGCGACTGGGTGATCCGAATGGGCTATCCGTGCAAATGAACTATGCGATTAGTTCAATCGTGCGGCTGAACTAAGCGATTGGTTCAGTCGTGTGAATGAAGCTGATGCATATGAACACTGCGAACGGATGGTTCAGTCGTACGAATGGAGATGCGAATGAAGTCCAGTCGTGCGAATGGCTCACTCGTATGACTGAAGCTGCTGTTTTGCGAAAATTTCTACGTTAAATGTGTTTTACCGTAAAAATTAGAAATTTCGCAATCCCTAATCGCCTAAGGCCGTAGAAACCGAAACTTGATGAGCAGGGAACGTCCAAGACAACTTTTGACACAAAAGATTGCGTTTTTTTAGTGTAAAAACACAAACTTCTTATCAATCTTGATTGAATCACACGTAATCAAGAGCCAAAGCTCTGATACCACTTGTTAGGACCTGGTATTTGAACGAAATACCGAATGATTAACGTGTAAACCAGACCAAATAGTGCGGAATCCTATTTGATTGGCGATCCAATCAGTGAGAACGCATGTAGAATCAATAAAGTATTGAATCAAACGTTAAGAATCGATTAAGAATTAATCTACAACGTTCTATGAACTAGAGTATCAACTTGGAGGTTTCTGGACGGCTAGGGTACTTCTGGAGTCGAAATAAAATGAATGCTTTCGTTTTTCCACGAATTGGGTTGTATTTATAGGTTAGTATTGTTCATTCGTGCGACTGAACCATTAGTACAGTTCAGTTGTGCGATTGAACCATGCGGTTGATTCATCCGCACGACTGAGTGTTCAGTCGTGCGACTGAGTCAATCTTATGTTACAATCATACGACAGATCCAGTCTCTTGGTTCAGTCGTGTGACTGAGTCATTCATATGAAGTTATTCATGCGTATGGACTATTTTGGCGCATAGACACTTAGTCGCATGACCATGCGGACGCATGATCACTGTTGGGGCGCATGGTCCAGTCGGACGCATTAGAACTTCACTTCACCAGGTTTGAGTGTTCAACATTATAACTTTATGCATAACACTTCAAACAGTCACAAACCTAATTAACCATTCAACATCAACTCATTAATGAAATATTAAACGTTAGAAATAACAGACAATCAATATCATTCATTAATCATTCTAACCATTACATCAAAATCAGACAAACAAGATCTATTACATTCATATCATGATCTAGGGACATACATGTACCAACACCTTTCCTCAAGCAACGCTCTCATGGTTCCTAAAGGCTCAAGACCCCCTCAACCTCAGTAGTACCTATCGTACTCACAGCAACCATCTAGCTTTCTGGGCCTTACACCACATTCCTTAAGACCCCAAGGTCTCCACAAGCTTAGCCTAGTCCCTTTTTGGACAGCTATGCTTTTGTCTCAGGGAGTGGACACTCAAATGATTTTCAGTTCTATTTTGAAGATCTAGAGTGTTTCATCCGGATGAGGTGGAGTAGATGGACATAGTCCAACAAATGGTTGTGCTAACATACAGAGCGAAGATGTTCTTTAAGAGACAGGAAGGCAGTTCCCTCATAACCCAACAAGCAGCAAGTTCGGGTTTGACAAAGCAAAAGCAAAGTGTTACAACTGTAAACAACTCGGTCATTTTGCTAGGGAATGCAAAGCTCCTAAATCAAACCCGTGATCTGCTCATGCCTCCTCACATCCTTCCACACCAAAAGCTGCTGGAAAGTCAACTAAAACTGTGCTGTAGCACAAGAAGTTGGTTGGAGCTTTATGGTCCAAGATGTCACCCCTGCATAGGCACTCATGGCTGGAACAGACAACTCTAAGGTATTGATCATCTTTGTACTCCAGCTTGTATTGCCAAGGTTAAAATGTACCAGGACTATAATGTGGAAATTAAATCCGGTATTGAGTCCTTAAACATCTTAAAAGCTGATTTTAAAAGGGTTGAATCTGACTATTAACATAACATTGAGGAGTTAGAGAAAACAGTTTCCTCTTTAAAACATAAGCACACTAATTACAAGACTCAAATCAAGGATTTTATATCCAAGTTAACTAAGGCTCAAGCCAAGCTAGTAATAGCTGAGGCTCAAGCTAAGAAGCATACTATTTCTGAGCAAAACTTCCAAGCCATTATTGCATCATCCTCCCACTCCAAAATTTATTATCAAAACAAAGGAGGGTTGGGGACCAATGATATTGCTCCACCATACTCTTATGAGTCTATAAGACAACCAAGGTGTGGTACTGAAGAGCAAGAGGTCCCATCCGCTGACCCATCTTCACTTGAGTTGAAGAATAATGCAATAATGGAGACCACCACTAGGAAGGAACAGGTAAATCAACCCATTTCTACTTGTGATGATCAACCCCTATCCATCAAAGCTAGAAGAACCGGGAAAAGGCAGCAAGAAGAACTGACAAGAAAGTAGTTGAATCTAAGCTGAAGATTGATCTAAAGCAAAAGGGTGCTTTCATTTCAGCTGGATCCAGGTGGTAGGCACTACTGATTCAGGAAAGGAGTGTAGTACCAGCACTTTTATCCTGCCAAAGGATCAGAAGTCAAGGGTGAAGGCTGTAGACGAAGATAAGAAGATGAAGAAACCTCAGCCATCAAAATTCCCAAAGATTAACATTACATGCCTAATGTGTGGTCTGCAAAACCACTTCACTAAAGATTGTTATTACAATCTAGCAAGCACATATTTGCAAATAATTTTGAAAAGGAAGCAACCAAGGAAGGATTCAATTTTGGACCTTATCACATGGTTCAAGTGATGAGAAAAGGAAAGCTGGTTTCCAAATCTAAGTTGCTTTCAGAAGAAACTCATTCTTCCGAAGTGAAAGTGGCTTTGGAAGTTAAGCCAAGGAAGGTTCTAAAGAACAAAAGAGCTTCCTCAAAACCTTCCGAGAAGAAGGATTCTTTGGAAGAGAAGGTAGTAAACTCTTCTTCTCAAAACAAACAAGCTTCGGAAGAAAGTCATGCTGCTCAAGCTAACAAGCTCATCTAAACTGATCAACCATAGGATGTAATGGAAGATCAGACAAGATGTTGTAGCCACACCTTCCTCTTCAAAGACATTAATTGAACCCTCTACCATTCATTTTGGTTCAATTATGTCATCATCAATGGAACAACCCAAGACCAGCCAGCCTTGGGTTTCTAATCAAAACTAACTTTTCACCTTATGCAGGGACATTCAACAGACAAGACAACAATGTCTAGATAATGGATAGTGGATGCTCCAGGCACATGACGGGAACACATTTCTACTTCAACAATTTCAACATATTGATAGAGGTCTTGTTCAATTTGGAGGTGAGACCTGAGGATACATTTCAGGCAGAGGAAGTGTATCCAATGGCTTGTTAAGAGTGGAAAAAGTAAACTTTATCAAGCAGCTTGAACATAATCTCCTAAGTGTTCTCAATTTTGTGATCAAAAGCATCAAATGCTTTTCATAGAACATGAGTGCATCATCCTCAAACCTAGATGACAACTCCTCAGGAATTGGTGCTTCTTAGATCTCCCAGGAAAGGGGATATGTACAAGATGGTATGAACATTACTTCCCCATTGGGTGAAGTATCATGCTTTCTTTCCAAAGCTGATGGTGATGAGTCTGCCTATGGCATAAACATATGTGTCAAGTAAATTTTAAAACCATGAACAAATTGGTTAAAAATAACTTGGTACATGGCGTGCCTAAAAAGGATTTTTCTTGTAGAGATAACTGTGTGGCTTGCCTAAAAGGAAAACAACATAGAGTCTCTCACAAATCCAAAGAGGTTAACTCTATCACCACCCAATTACACTTATTGCACATGGATTTATTTGGTCCAACAAGTATAATGAGCATTAGAAGGAAATCATATTGCCTTGTGATAGTTTATGATTTTACAAGATTACATGGATATTCATTTTAAGAACTAAAGATGAAACTACTGAAACTTTAAAGTATTATATTCTTAAAATAAAAATCAAAGTGATCACAAGGTAAAGATAATCAGGAGTAATCAAGGGACTGAGTTTAAGAATCAAGTTGTAACTCAAAAGGGATTACCAGACAATACAATGCTTCTAGAACTACTAAAAATATGGTGTTGTTGAGAGGAGGAACATGACACTGATTAAGGCTGCTAGGACCATGTTAGCTGATTCAAAGTTGCCTCTAACATTCTAGGAAGAGGTAATCAACACTGCATGCTATGTGCAGTACAGGGTCCTTATTGTCAAGCCACATGGAAAGACCCCTTATGAGCTATGGAACAAGAGGCCACCGTTCATTGGCTTTCTAAGGTCCTTTGGCAGCAGGTGTACCATACATAACACAAAGGACAACTTGGAAAAATCTTTTGAGAAGTTGGATGATGCTATCTTTGTTGGATATTCCTCCACCTCTATTGCTTATAGAGTATATAACATCAAAAATCAATAATTTGAGAATCATCCAACATTGTTGTTAATGAGCACACTCCTTGTGTTAGGAGGATGGCCCTGATCATATATTTGACTTAGAATGTTTTGAAACTATTCTAAACCATCTTGTGAGAATGTTTCAGCTGGAATAGGTACTCAAAGTGGTTTTGATAAAGACCAGCTATTTGAGTTACCCAGACCACTTCCAAGTTCTCCAAGAGTCTCTGAACTTCAAGCTCCTATCATTGGTAGATCCGATAGCATGACCATTTCAAAAACCAGTGGAGCTTCAACAAGTTATTAGCAAAGTGAGTCTATTAACTCATCAACTGATAGCATACAACACCAAGCTGATAGAAGCAATATTCTAAAGGAACAAGCAACTGTTAATACTACTTCTTAGTCAACTGATGCTGATGATGTTTCTTTCATTCAATCAGTCCTCATTGAATGACATCAAAACAATAGCTGGACCAAGTGTTTATGTTCTTGAGCAAAATATGTCCAACTTGGATCTATCTTTGCAACTGGAAGTGATTCCCAGACTAAGGATTCATAACACTTATCCAGCTGAGAACATCATAGGAGAAATCTCTGATGGTGTGAGAACAAGGGGACAAACTCATCATGGGAATGTCTGCTTGTACTCATGCTTCTTGTCTCAGATGGAACCCAAGAAAGTAGAAGAAGCCTTAAAGGAGAGTAGTTGGGATAAATCAATGCAAGAAGAGTTGCTTCAATTCAAGAGACAAAAGGTTTGGAACCTTTGCCCGCTACCATATGGTCACATACCTATAGGCACCAAATGGGTTTTCAGAAACAAGAAAGACAATAGAGGCTTGATCATCAAAAACAAAGCTAGACTAGTTGTTCAACGATATACCTGAGAGGAAGGAATTATTATACTGACAGTTTTCTTCTTTTCAGTACTGGCAGTAGTTGGAGTTTGATCTTCAGGTGTTAAATCCTGCTCTCTAGTCCTTTCAGGACTTTCAGAATTAACTCCTGAGTTGATCAACACGTTGATCATGTGAGTGTCAGCAGTGGAACCATCAACATCAGCTGATAGGTTCGGAGAGGACTTGATGCTGACTTCTACTTCTGATTGTGCTGTTCAGAAAGTAGATCACATGATGAGATAGATTGGTTATTACTCTCACCATCAGATTCTACCTCTGCTCTGGGAGTAAAATCTGTAGGTGGAGCAGTGTGATTGTAACCAATGCCAAACTTCACATTGGAAGCAGATTGCTTACTAAGAAGCATTTCAAAACCTTTGCATGATTGTACCCATCTATCACACTCTACCTGGGTAACTGCAAGGGTTTCTTTGAGATCTTTATACCTCTCTAGAAGTATCTCTTCCCAAGCCTTATCATCAGTTATTTGGCATTTAAGTTTAAATCTCATCATTCTTATCATTAAGCACAGACTCAAATTCAGCTTTGTTTTTGGAAATTATTTGTTCTAGCTTAATGTTCTTGTTGATTAAAGCTACATTTGCTTCTCTAATAGATGCAAATGCTGCTATGCATGTTTCAGAACATAATTTGGCTTTTGCCTCAGAGGATACCTGTGATACCTTTGGTGTAGAGGCATTAGTGGATGAAGTATCAGCAGAATCCAAAGCCATAAGAGCTAGATTTCCAAAGGGACTTTCACCACCATGTTGACCAGCACCCGAGAACAGTTGTTCATGACCAGACAAGTCATCTGGTAAACTGCTCCAGTCAACAACTCCTGGGGTGAAGAAGCTGTGTTGTTGAGGTTGAGTTTGTTGATGAGATTGAGAAGGTTGTGGTTGAGGCAATGCTTGTGGTTGTTGTGCAATTGGAGCTTGAACAGGATTTGGTTGAGGCATATAATAGCAGGGATAAGGATATGACATTTGACCCTGGGGAACAAAGTATGCAGGAGATCTAGGATGTGAATGATGACCAGAACCAGCAGGATGTTGCCCTCTGTTTTGTGGACTAGTACTAGGAAAAGTCACAAAGGGTGCAGAAGAGTTAGATACAGTTGATCTACACTCTCTTGCAAAGTGTCCTAGCCTTTGGCATTTGTGACATCTCAACTTACTCTTGTCAAAACCAACTTTGGTTTTGCCAGAGAGTCCAGGAAATTTCCTGCCAGTTCTCTTATAGAACTTCTGAGATATGATATTAATCAATGCCATTTGGCTCAGAATATCCATCTCTTCTAGATCATCATCAGCTATTCCTTTCAGATCATCCATAATGAAGCATAAATTGTCACTATTACTGCCAGAATGACTCTCAATACCCAAATGCATGATCAGAACAATTTGAAGAGAAATCAATATGCTCATCATAATTGCTTTTAGATGCAACATATTCTGACTCATGACCAACCAAGGCAGTATTCCCTGGTACAAAGTCATCAGTGAGCTTTCCTGATGAGGACAGTTTCCTCTTCTGCTCTATCTCTCTTTCAAATGTAAGCAGTTTCCCATGAAGTTGGGTGAGAGATAGGCTATCCAGATTTGCACTGGAGCGTAGGACAATAGTGTATGTGTCCATCTCTCAGGCAGTGATCTGAGGAATCTGTTGTTCATCTGGCTATTGGTGTATTTCTGTTCACCATTTTCAGCTCAGATATCAAGCAGGAAAAGCGCTCAAACTGTTGAGTCAATGTCTCACCCTTTCTATGAGAGAATGTCTCATATTGTTGGGCAAGGATTTCTCTGTTGTTTGCTAAGACCTCATCTGTGCCACCGAATTGTTCCTTCAGGGCATTCCAGAGATCATGAGCAGTTTCATGATGCATAAGCCCTGAATATATTTCATTAGGCAGTGCCATGGCCAGAATTCCATGGGCTTTAGCATCAATCTCAAATAGTTTCCGATCTTCATCAGAGTATTGTTCCTTCTTCTTCGGAACCATTTGATTTGTTTCCGGATTGTTCACCATAGGCTTATGTGGTCCATGTACCACAGATGTCCAACAACCTGAACTGTTAACAGACAGGTGATGAAGCATTCTTCGTTGCCATATGTTATACTCGGTCCTAACCAGCATCGGAGGCTTGGTTGAGGAACCGGTATTGTGAGGATCATTAGAAGGAGTCGTCATCTCAGATTCAATCAAATTCGATTAAGCTAAAACAGATTTAGAACAAAACGCAAAAACCAATTGAACCAAAAGAGATCTCAAAGTAAATGAACGAAAGCGACAGAAATTCAATAATCTAACCAATCTTGCGAATACGCTATTCAATCAACACAGATATCAATTAGCAGTTCAATGATCAATTGTTAGATCGATCAATGATTAACCTGCTCTGATACCACTTGTTAGGATCAGTGATCTATGTTTGATTGATTAGAGAGTATAGCAGTGAATTCTAACAATGAATTAGCCGATTCACAAGAACGAAATTATTCAATGAAGAACAAAGACGGTTATAGAGAGAGAATTCTGCAATATATTTCATTCAATATTCGCTTTCGTGGTAACGAAATGTCACACTTACAATTAGGTCGACACCTCTTATATAAGAGATGTGACGTCTGCTGATGTCACTTGATAGTGACATCTAACAGATTTATTACAACTGAAACACAACTACTGAAGATGTCAAAACAGCTGACATCTCCTTACAAAAATGCTAAGTGTTATCAGTTGTTATAACTACTGAAAAACATAAAACTACTGAACTACAACGACTAAAGAACAAGCTCTTCAGTCGTTTTACAAAACTACTGAAAGTAAAAACATAAAACTACTGATATCATAACTACTGAAGAAGTACTCTTCAGCTGTTGTGACAAACTACTGAACTTCAGTACTTGATCTTCAGACTTGAACTTCAGACGTTTCATCAGCTGATGACTTCAGTAGATATCATCAGCTGATGTCTTCAGTCTTTGTCTTCAGACTTTGTACATCAGTTGTTGATCTTTAGCACTTGTAAACTCTTTAGCTGTTGTACTTCAGTACTTTGGTCTTCAACTTCAGTACTTGTGTTCTTCAGCTGCTCAGCTTCAGTACTTGTGTTCTTTAGCTGTTGAACTTCAGCACTTTAGTCTTCAGCTGTTGAAGTCTTCAGCACTTGATCTTCGGCTGTTGGAGTTTTCAGTACTTGTCAACTGCTGATGAAGCTTTCAGCAGTTGTTGTGATATCATGTGGGACTTAGAGGTTTCGTATCTTGGCTCATTGGTTCTTTTGGTCCAACAAACTCCCCCTGAACCAATGCAGCCAAAACCTCTAATTTATTTATTTTCCCACTTATGTTGGCAAAAGATTGGTCTTTTTCCTTCTTGATCAGTAGAGAAGATGACCCATATAAGCTCCGGCCTGGGAAGAAATCTCAGATATTTGTTTGGCAAGATATGAATGGGAACTTTGTTTTGGGGAACTGGACACAGAGTTGTTATCCCATTCATGAGATCTACTTCCCGTGTATGAGCCTGTAGGATTCTCTGGTGTAGGCTCTGAGAAACATGATTTGTTCTTCCATGGTCAGGTTCTCGGCTTCACCATCAAACAATCCTTCTCGCCCATACAGCTCTGAGATGTACTTGGCCTGTTTGCCATTTTTGAGCTCAATTGTTGTAATCTGTCTATATGCAAACTCATCAGGATGATTCCCTTCGAGTAACAGACTGAGCTCATTTTGTTTGAAGTTCTCAAGCCTCTTGTAGACTAACCCCTTTTTAATAATTCTGTTCTCTAGCATCTTCTGGGGTGGTTGTTTAGTCTCGTAGGCCTTCTTGAAATCTTCGACAATCTCTCAGGGTGATACTACAAGGGCCACTGTGATCTCTTCATCTACGATCCTCTTGACTTGACCCTTGTATCTCGAAGGAATGTCTTTCTTTACAATCCTGTGAGGCACCCTCGGATCAGGCCATACTCTCACCCTTTCCTTCTGATATTGAAATGTGTTGGCGAGAGTGTACAACCTCAGAGCTTCTTTCTTCATACTGATAATTAATGATGAAGCAGCATAAGTTTTGTCAATGCTTTTCAGCATTTCATCATCATGAAGCTTTTGCTGCTGCTCTTCTTCAATCTTAACTTCACAGCATCCATCTGTGAGGTGGGAGTGATGGGCATAGGGTTGGCTTTCGCCAATGTTAGAACTGCAGACAGAGGCAGCCTATCTTCTTCCACATCATCCTCTTCTTCTTCTTCTTCTAGCCTCAACAACCTTCTCTTCTTCTTCTTAGGTGCATCATCGCTGTTGGTTTAGATGGTAGGGAGTTGGTTTTGTGGGTTGAGGAAGTTGGATTTGGGCTTTGAGATTGGTTTGGAGATTTGAGGGGTAGGCTGTTTTGAGTGGGTGGAAGGAAGGTTGTTCCAGCATTTTTGTTGTGAGTTTAGCCTTTGTAAGTCTTGCCATTTCAAACCTTTTCCAGCCCCAGCCTCATCAAGGGCTTCAATGATAATCCCCTTATGGAATTGCTCAGACAGACAGTCGGGTGGCTATGCCAGAATACTGTGTCTGGTCCATGCACGATCTCCATCAAAGATCTTCCTAAGTATTTGGCAATGAACGGATCATGATCTCCAATCTCTCCTTTTCCAATGCATCATACCCAGCCATCGGGTTTGAATCTCCTCCACTTCCAACTCCTGATCTCACTATCTAATGTGGCTGTATCAAAACCTTGCTTGAAGAGTTGCTCAATGATTTTATCCATGGATCGGCTGTGTGTGTCATCTGCATCTTTTACCAGCTCTTCCAAGGATTTTTCTTCAGCAGTAGGTTGATCATCAACACTTTTCTTTCTTTTGTAGGTGATCAGTTGTTGCTTTTCTTTTTCCAACTCCTGGATTTGTTCTTGTGCCTCTCATCCTCAGATCTTTTCCTCTTCTTTTCTTTCACTGCAGTACTCTCCCCCTTTTTGGATGCATTGGAGACAGGGGTTTGTACAGCAGAAAGTGTCTTTTGCACAACATTATCAATCAGTGGTTGTAGAGTTGAGGAAATCCTCTCATCAATGGCTTTAGTAACAATTTCATTGATAATGGGCGTGATGAGAGGTATGGATTGTTGGAATACAACAACCATCTGCTCTGGGGGGGTTCTGTCCCGAGAGATAGTGCCAAAAGCAGAAGCTGGAGGCTCATTGGAGTGAGAGGGTAAAGTGTTTGGGGAACCTTCAACTGAAGGTGCCATCTGTGGGTTGGTGGAGGCAGATGGTCTTTGGTCCGTAGAAGTTTTGGCAAGCAGCTCTTTGAGTCTGCTCACCTCCTCCTCCAGGATGGTGTTTTGGGTGATTACATCGTAAAAAAAGCCCAGGTCATCATCAGTAGATACTGAATCACCTGACCTCCTGATAGGATCAGGATGAACATGCATTGAGTGTAGCTCAGTTGTAGCATGTGCCCCTTTGTCTTGGTACTGGGGACTTCCTGCCTCAGGACTATGTCCGTCATCAGCAGTTGCCTCTGGTAAGGACTTAGTAATGGTACCAACTACAACCTGATCATATGCTGACACAGGAGAGGTGGCAGCCTTACCAGAAGTTCCAATCTCCATTGCTACACTAGGAGAAGGAACATTGTAACCCCTATGCTGTGGGTTCTCAGCTGCACTTTCGTCCTCCCCTCAATGGTAGAGGTGTTCCCAGTAGTAATTGGTATCTGGGGAGGGGGTGAGGAGTGCAATTGAGTCAGCACTTGTGCAACAAGCAATGTAGGGCTTTGGAGGGCGGTTGCATGGGGTGAAGGGATAGAAGCAGTGTGCACCTGGGGAGGAAGGTGCTCTTCAATGGCAATCTCCTCAAGTGAGGAAGATCGACCAGATGTGTGGGTACCCCTTGTGTGGTGGTGCAGGCTCCTGTTGAGAGGAATCCTGAGCGGCTATGGCTGGAAGAGTCCTTATATCCAATAAGGGGTTATTACCAGTGGATATAGCCTGCGTTTGTGTTGCAGGAGCATCCTCAGGGGACTCATTTCCTTGAGTAGCCATTTGGGTTTCTTTTTGGTGGGGACTTTTGATTGGTGGTGGTGTGGGTTCCAGCTGCGTGGTTTGCGCAGCTTGGCAGCCATTGTTGAGTGAATGGTCAGAGTTGTGTCGGGAGTATACTTCAGGCAAAACAGCCATAGCAGGGACTCCCAGGCCAACAAGTCCCTCAGCTTGAAGCTGGTTTGTAATGATGGCCATTATGAACCGCGGATATAATATCCAACGGTTAGTAGTTAGTTTTTGAGCCATATCCTTGAGCTCTGAAAATATTATTTCGAAAATTTAAGGACTGTTGCTCAAGAATAGAATACATTACCTGCTGCCACTTTGTAGACATTTGATCCCAAGACGAAGTCTTAGGAGCCAAACAGACATTTACCATGTGAAAGATTAGATGTTCAGCGTCATGGAAATGTTTCTTAGTATAGTGGAGGCTAAGGTTGCTGATATCCATGGTGGCAAAGGATAAATCAGTTGTACCCTTTGGATGTCCAGCAGGAGAGTGGCATCATCCAGGTGTAGAGTTGATGAAGTATTTCGGGAGTGATGACCACTTGTGGTGTTGACGACCGACCGGAGAGACGCTGTGTTGTTCTCCCCAGTGGTGAGGGTGACGTTCATCCAAAACTGTTTGAGGGATTCGGCATGAAGGATTGGATTTAGAAGAATGCCGTTTTGTATTGGACTGGACCATAAGATCAATAGCATTATCGAACTTAGCCCAGAATGGCGATTTGGTGAGGTAAGCTACATATTGTGTCGCGGTTTGATTTGCATGGACGCCATTTAGAAGAGAGAAGTTTTGGAGAGAGAACGTAGGTTTGAAGAAGATGAAGCTTTGAAGGATTAGGTCAGGGATATTTATAGGGTACGAGTTAAAAAATGACTGAAGGATTGGTGTTAGTCATCAGTAGTTTTAAACGACTGTTGACATGGTATTACCCTTCAGACGTTTGAAACAGCTTGAAGTCGTGGTTTTAGGCATCAGTAGTTAGAAAAATACTGAAAGCCATGGTTTGATTCAGATGATGAAACAACTGAGGACTTGGTGTTTGTCATCAGTAGTTGTGAAACTACTGAAGACAGTGGTTTTGTCATCAGTTGTTGTAAACAGCTGAAGATTGGTATTAGTCATCAGTAGTTATAAAACTACTGAAGACATAGTTTTGCTTCAGTTGTTTAAAATGAAACAGTAGTTGTAGAAACAAATGAAGATAAAATTTCTTCAGTAGTTTTCGTCAATCATAGCCTTTCAGCTGTTTCATACTGTCCAAAACTAATCAGGCATTGCATTTTTTCAGGTGCTTTTCAGGTGTTCATAGGACGTCAGTACTTATCTGTTTGTATGATTTCAGTAGTTGAACTACATCAGTAGTTGTAACTACATCAGTAGTTGTAACTACATCAGTAGTTTGGAACAGTAAAGTACTTCAGTACTTGTGAGGCATTTAGCTGTCAGTAGTTATAAAAACTACTGAAGGTGAAAGGAATCATCAGTACTTATATGTGACATGGGTATTAATGATCACCAGTAATTATTATGAAATCATCAGTAGTTGTCACTTATTCTAGCTGCAGCATACCAAGCCTTAACACAAGGTTTTGGAAAGTAGAACTATCCAAAGGCTTAGTAAAAATATCTGCAAGCTCATCAGCACTAGGCACAAACTTAGGATCAATCAGACCTTTTTCAAAGCAATCCCGAATAAAATGATGTCTGATCTCTATATGTTTGGTCCTAGAGTGCTAGACTGGATTTTTGACAATACACAGAGCTGAAGCACTATCCATTAATAATGGAGTCTTAGTCTCTGTAATGCCATAATCTAGAAGTTGGTTCTGAAGCCAGAGTACTGAGAAGTACAACTTGCAGCAGCAATGTACTCGGCTCAGCAGTTGATGTAGCAACAGAGTTGTTTCTTACTCTGCCAAGAAATCAAACAGTCCTAGGATTGACACCACCAGAAGTTGACTTTCTAGTTAACTTGCACCCTGCATAGTCACTATCTGAAAAAGCAACTAATTTGCAAGAGTGTCCAGTGGAATACCATAAACCCAGAGATTGTGTACCTTGCAAATATCTAAAGATTCTCTTGACTGCAATCAAATGAGACTCTTTAGGAGCAGCCTGAAATCTAGCACAAACACATGTAGCAAACATAATATCTGGTCTAGAAGCTGTTAAATACATCAAGGACCCAATCATACATCTGTAAAGTGTTTCATCAACAGCTTTACCTTTCTGATAGCATCCAGTTGTGTGGTGTTGCACATGGGAGTAGAACAGGGCTTACAGTTTTGTAAATCAAACTTATTCAAAAGATCATTTGTATATTTTGACTGATGAATAAAGGTTCCATCACCATTTGTTTAATTTGCAAGCCTAGAAAGAACTATAATTCTCCCATTGCACTCATTTCAAACCTCTTTTTCATTAATGTTGTAAAATCATCACACAACTGGGATCAGAGGATGCAAAAATGATATCATCAACATAAATCTGAACAAGTAGCTTATGCTGATCCACCTTCTTATAAACAAAGTTTTATCAATGGAGCCTCTAGTGAAATTATTCTTAAGAAGAAAAGTAGAGAGTGTCTCATACCAGGCTCTAGGAGCTTGTTTCAACTCATAAAGAGCCTTATCAAGTTTTACACCCATTCAGGATGTTTATTATCCTCAAGCCTGGTGGTTGACACACATAAACTTCTTCCTTTATTTTACCATATAAAAATGCACTTTTGACATCCATTTGAAAAACTTTAAGATTGTGGAATGCAGCATAGGCTAAAAAATCTGATTGCCTCTAGTCTGGCTACAGGGGCAAAGGTTTCATCATAGTCAATACCTTCTTCTTGTGAAACCCTGTACAACCAGTCTAGCCTTGTCTTAACAATAAGCCCATTTTCATCAGTTTTATTCCTAAACACCCATTTAGTGCCTATTGCACACTTACCTGGGGGAAGAGGAACCAGTTCCCACACTTGCTGTTTCTTGAACTGAAGTAGCTCAAGCTGCATAGCTTCAACCCATCCATTGTCTCTCAAAGCAACATGGTAGTTCTTTGGCTCTAGCTGACTGATGAAGAGAGCATAGAAGCAGAAGTTAGACATTGACTTCTTGTTGAAACACCAGCATTGATATCACCAATAATCTGAGACATGGGGTGATTCTTCAGTTCTTGATAAACAATGAGATCTGTGCAAGTGTTTGTAGAACCTTCAGCAGCAGCAGATGTTGATGTAGACTCTTGAAACCAAGAATTAGATGGTAACTCAAAAGATGTAGAGGAAACAGAGATCTCATCAGCATTTGTTGTGGATGGAACTGCTGAAGCTACAGGAACATCAAATTTAGCAGACACAGGCAGTTGGTCGCTAAACTTGAATAGGTGAGTATTGATATTATCATCATCATCATCAATACCACCAGGTGGAAGACATGCTGCAGAAGATGATTTATCCACAGGATCTGCAACAGCTAGAGGTTGATAAGGAACATATTGCAGTATGTCCAAATCAAACAACTCCACAGGGTTTTGTGGAATCTTGTCCAAGGGAGATTCATTAAACTTCACATGCAAAGTCTCTTCAACTATCTTTGTTCTGTAGTTGAAGACTCTGTATGCCTTGCAAGTAGATGAATAACCAACAAAATACCCTGCATCCACCTTAGGATCAAATTTATGGAGTTGATCCTTTGTGTTGAGAATAAAACAGGGACACCCAAATGCTTTGAAAAATGAAATTAGAGGAGCCAAGTGATGGAGAACTTCATATGGAGTCTTCATCAACCTCTGATTTACTAAGACTCTATTCTGCACATAGCAAGCTGTGTTAACAGCTTCAGCCCAAAAGGTCAATGACAAACCAGAGTCAGCCAGCATGGACCTTGCAGCTTCAATAGGGTCCTGTTCTTTCTCTCCACTACTCCATTTTGTTTTGGAGTCCTTGGGATGCTAAACTGCCTTTTGATTCCCTTTGAAAGGTAGAAGTCATCAAGTGTATGGTTTCTGAATTTAGTTCCATTGTCACTCCTAATACACTTGACTGGAAGGGAATACTGCTTCTCAATATACAACACAAAGTGAATAATCTTCTGAGCAACCTCATCCTTTGAATGTATAAAGAAAGTCCATACAAATCTGGAGTAATCATCCACAATTACCAGACAGTATTTTTTCTTTGCCATGCTCATTACTCTCATACCAAATAGATCCATATGCAGTAATTGCAAGCAGGCAGTGGACTTAGGCTCTTCAATAGGAGGGAATGAGACTTTGTGCTGTTTTCTTTTAAACAAGCAGTGCAGTTTCATCACAGTGGAACTCCTTTATTGGTAAGCCTCTGACTAAACTATTGTGGATAAGCTGATTCATGTTTTTGAAATTAACATGACCCGCCTTCTGTGCCACAGTTTAGATTCTTGAGAAGAGGCTTTGGAAAATAGGCAAGGATTGCCTCTGAGATCTATTTTCTTGGAAAGATCTAAGGCATACACTCTTCCTGTCCTGTTGGCTCTCAGGAGAGTGTGATCATCCAACACCTTATCAATCAAATGCAGAACTTTGGATGACAGAATCCTACAGTTCTGACTGGTGAAAAGAGCAACATGGCCTTTATCACACATTTGACTGACACTCAAGAGATTGTACTTGAGATTTTCCACATGATTAACATCATCAAACTTGATTTCTCCATTGGAGACAAAACCATTTCCAATGATGTAACCCCTAGCATCATTGCCAAAAGAGACAAACCCCTTCTTTCCTTGAGAGTAGTCATGAAGAAGAGAGTTGTTCCCAGTCATGTGCATAGATCCCCCACT